>LNAC01000454.1:0-117649 GCA_002007465.1 Ailurus styani | reverse complement strand
AGGGCTGTTAAGGAAGAATCTTCCTCCTGCTCCTTGTCCTCTTTGTAACTTTACGTCCGTTTGCGTACATGACTTGACGCGTTGACATTTCCCCGCTGGACCGTGAGCTCTGGGAGTGCAGAGCCGGGCGGGTTCTTCATCTGGGGGGTGTCCTTGTGCCTGCACGCGGTCGGCAGCCCACAGATACAGGGTGTTTAAGCAGAAGAATGAAGACTACCCCCTTTCTGTAATAACGTCTCTTCCCGCACACCTCTCCCTTCCAGCCTCCCCATCGCGGGCGGAGAGGTGGCCCGGGACTGTTGCTGCCATTTCTTCCCAAGAAGTGAAATCTGTCTGTCTGTATCCACTAGTTTGCACTGGCGTTTGCTACAGAAAGGAGGCCGTGAGGAGGACGGGGGTCCTTCCCCACCCCCCGATTGTCCGTGGTGACTCACTTTCCTTTCTGTGTCTGGTGCCCGCGAGTGTGCTCCTCGCTGCTGGGGACCAGGCTCTTGGGCTCATTTCCTTCCCTGTAGCTGGGCAGATGGGCCCTGTGCTAACAGATCTGCCAGCCGGGTTCAAAAGCCTCGCTGCCCAGAAACCAAGGCTTGGCTTCTCTCTCCTGCTCCCTGAACTCTGAATGGTATCCGACACCGTCTCAAACATCTGAGCAGGCCAGAGCGGGTGAAGATCCCTGACTCCGGAGCGTAACCAAGCGTGAGCTTCCCTGACCCGCGTCCCCGTCCTGTTCCCAGACACCTGCATCGTGTTTGCAGAGCTCAAGGGCAGACGGGAACTGGATACAGGAGGGCAGAGCTGTCTGTGTTCTGTGCAGTCTTTGCTCCCTCCACACACGTCACAAGGCTTTTTTATGATAATTCAAAACACTCTGCAGAAAGAGTTTAATGTGAAGCAGCTTTCTTTGTGTCACCAAGATGGGTAGGATGCTGCCTGACATAGTTCTTGCCTCTGAAGATGACGAGGGGTCGGGGTGGGGCAGGCGGAACTCCGTGCTCACCGTGCGTGGTCCGTCGGCCGTGGCGGTGCATCAGCTCATCCGTGTTCCTGGGTCTGACGAATCCTGACTGATTATGTGCAAGTAATTTTCCAATTGTTCTTGGATGTGAGGTCAAAAAAAAAATTAGAAACTCATTCTCAAAGAAACTGTTCTTAGTGGAATTTCTCGTTGAATAAAGCTGTCAGCATTTGGAATCTGCGTGAGGGACAGAGGCCCATTAGCTTTTGCAGTTCCATGATGGCATTGGCGGCGGGCACCAGCCTCCCCCTGCACTGTACGGGCCCGCTGAATGCAGACGCCCCCCGGGTCAGGCTGTCTGACGCCGGGACCTTCTGCCGAGAAGGAACAGCAGTGTGACCTAGGTCACTGCTCTTCACCTGTGCTTGTAAATACTTTGGATCCGGGCATTCTAATATAATACGCACCTGAAACTTCTGAGTATCTTGTTAAGACGCAGAGTCTCCTTCCCTGGGTCTGGGGCACGGCCTAAAATCCTGCATTTCTAACAAGCTCCCAGTATCTGTGGACCACAGTGAGCTCACGTGATCCTCGTAACCGAACTAGGGATTAGATACGATCACCCCATTTCTGGGTGTAGCTCACAGGGCTGTCTTCCAACCCAGGTGGTCTCCCGGCAGGAGTGACCCTCCTTGCCCACCCGGAGGAGCCGGGACAGGCGGGGGGAGGTGGGTCTGGGCGGCATCCTGCTCTGTCCCGGGCACCCGATTTGCTCCCCACTTTCTCAGGAAGGGCGTCAGCGGGGCGGGGAGGGAGCCGAATCCTTCCCAAACCACGTGCTCGAAGGTCGAGGGGAATGCCATGGCTACTGCCCCCCAACAGGGACTGCCTCCCAAAGGGAGAAGACTAGAGAAGATCAGGCGTCTCTTCAGACCCAAAATGTCTGGGATGCAATGGAAAAATCACGCACCGCCCGAGAACGAGGGAAGCCACAGCTTGCGTGAGAAGCGACAGTCGAGAGACACCAGCACCGGGATGGCGCGGGGGCTTGAATCATCCGACGAGGACCTCCGAGCAGCCAGCAACCGAAGGCTCTTGAAGCAAGTTGAAAAACGGGTCCGCAAAGAAATACAGAATATACAGATGAGTCATGAAAATTATGGAACTATATTACAATCACACACACACACACACACACACACACAAAACACCCCAAACAAACCTCAAATCTTGCTGGATGGGCCTGATAGAAGGAGGGAGGCGAGGTTCCTCCCGTGTGGTCTGAGCTTCTCCCCACGACTGGGACCATGATTAGGGATTTTGTGAAATCACCCTCGAATGGTGAGAGTCCCTTTCCTACAGGGTGTCCGGAATAATGCCTTGAGAGACTCCGAATTTCATGGACCGTGCAAGCCATTTCCACCCTTGAGTACTTTCTTGCACACCTGCTGGCAGTGCGTCCAACCTTCCTGATAAATGTAAGGCCGGGTGATCTGAGACGGCACTGCTTCAATACTCCTGTAGGAGGGTCTCACGCTCTTTCCCCTCGGATCGTGGGTCTTCCTATGTCATCGGTGAGGAAAGAGAGGCAGCGGACCCAGACGGTGGGGTGAGAAACCCAGTGGGTCCCACAGAGAGCTCGGCGGGCGCACGTCAGGGCTGGCCCCATCCTGGGCAGGGGGCACGAAGTGGGGTGCAGGACGGAAGGGGACCCCTCACCCAGCCACCCTGCAGTCATCTGACCAGGGCAGTTTGCCTGGCCCTGGATTGGGTTATTTTGTCTGGATTGGTTCGGATCTTCTGTCTACACGAGATCGTTCCCAACTCGCCACAAATATTTCCCAGCCCTAGAGATAACAGCGTTCCCTGGCCAGCGGCTTCTCGGTGCCTTTCACTGGGGCCTCTTCCTTTCGGTTCTCACAGCATAGTCTCCACTTGTGCACCAGGCGTCACTGAGGGTCGGACAGCATTAGTCCCCGATCTGGAGAGGGGCTCCCCCAGACTCTTTAACGGTGGTGTGGGGATTGGGCCCCGTGTTTGCTGAGAACCCCGCCGCTGGGGCCAGCCTGACCCTTGGTCCTTGGAAAGCTGTCATCGTCTAGACCTTTCTAATCTGCCACAACCCTTCTTCCACCGGCCAGGTTTTTTGCAACATTGACAGAGTCCAGTAGGGAGATCCCATCCATTGGAGTTGGAGATTTAAGATTTCAGGTGCTCTTCTTTCGGAATCATAAACTAGAAGGACAAGGTCGGGCGAACCTTGTTTCCCATCTGCACAGGCTGTCTTGGCTAACAAAGATAGAGCTCTGTTAAACCATTCATAAACATTGAGTTAAAGGCCACCCAGGTGGATTCAGCATCTATGGGGAATCCAGAATTTTCTTTAAAAACAATTGGCAGTCTGCTCTAGTGTTCATGGACACGTTTGGCAGGCTTCTGGGTATAGGCCTGAATTTTGTTCCCAACTACTGGTTTAGGAAAAGCCGTTGGGATGGGAATGGACAGCCTTTTTCTTGCGTACGGCATGAGCCTGGTCCTTTGAGAGACCCAGTTGTTGACTTACTTGGAATTTTGAAGATCGTTCAGGGTTTCCCTCCAGTGCCGGGCTGGACCCCCAACAAGCACGTGGACTCACTGATAGAGGTCAGAGAAGCCAGGTTGATAAGTCTGAATTACAATACTGAACTCTTCGGCAAACCTCTGAGAATCTGCCTTTACCTCGAGGCAGCTCTGAGTTCGGCGTTGGTCCATGGGGTACGAGTCATTAATGGTTGAGCAGGGTCCTCAGAAGTCCTGATTTTTGGAAGGGGGCGTTTCACCTGGTTTCAGCCCCGGAGAAGGAGGGGAGCTCAGATAAAGGAGGTCCAAGGGCAAAGGAGGGCGTTGAAGAGGCGGAGCGATGTGGTTAGAGGCGGTGGGGCGAGGCAGACCCCAGGTGCTTCATCTCCTTCTGGTTGTCCACGTGCGTGAGCTAACTTAGAAAGAGCATCTTGCGAAGAGGCGCTGTAGGATCCTGCTTACAGGAAGCCTCTAGGCACCTGTCGACACAGCTCTCACATGCAGATTGTTTGGTTCTCTTGCCAATCCCATCCCAAGGAAAAGCAGGTCCGGTCAGGTCCTAAGTTCCCATCACCACCCGAAGTTCTCGGTCACCTCAGTGAGTTTGTCCACCTCATCAAAAATGTGCGTGAGGACAGACCGTCTTTTCTGAACATAGACCCAACTGGAGGTCCTGAAGAGGGGCCTCCGTAGGGTATTTAGATGATGGGGTCTCACAGCTCGGACGTTTTCCCGAGAGCAAAAGAAAGGGAGATGGCGAAAGCTGGATCGAAGGCTGTGCCTTCAGGGTTGGGAGCTGTATTTCAGGGAATTAATACTCAAGTTGTCCTGATGGGCAGCCTCTGCCTCAGTTGGCGGACCTGTGACCAGGTGTCCCTCGTTGTGTGGAAACTGTCTTGCAGTAGCAGGTGCCGAGATGTCTGTCTGGCGGGTCCCTGACAAGCTCTCCTCCTATGGGAGTCTTTTTCCCCAGGGACTGAACTGTCCCTGGACGGGTGGCAAGTGCCGCTGACATTATTTGTATTGGTTTATTTATTTTTGCTCTCAAGAATCCCGAAGGAATGACACCGACATTCTGCAAACAAACAAGTCACTTCTCAGAAAGGACAAAGTCTTTAGACAGCTCTCGAATAGACTCGGAGAGCTCCACCAAGGAAGGGACCTCGGAATCCGCCAGGAGCGTCACCCAACCCAAGGTCAATGCATGCAAGGGGCTGAGTACAGGCGTCCTGCGGAAGTCAAGGGTCGTTGTCCTCTGGGGGCTGTCTCCGCTGGATCCCGCTTCTGACGCCTAAATAAAAAGGTAAACAGAGGCGAGATCAAGCTCGTCAGAAAGATGAATCAGTCAGGAAGAGCACAGCTGGAGTTCAGAGCGCTGCCCCAGCAGGAGCTGGGGGTGAGGGTTTGGGGTAAACTGTGTAGACGGGCAGGGGTGTGAAGGGCGGGGAGCTCAGCTAGGCTTTGTTAAAATAAAAAGCAGACAGAGACCAGGTTCAGAAACTCCTCCAGTGGAGAAAACCAGTCCAGTCCCACCAACAAAGATCAATGCAGCCGATTTCGTGAGACCAGGTCATTCCTCCTCTGGAAACCATAGATAAAGCTTCCCAAGGTTGGTACGTGGCCGCCCCAACCAGCTCCCCAGCGTGTTAGAAAAATCCGATCCCGTCGGCCTCCTGTAAATCAGGCATTTGCGGGAAATCAGTCTCTCCGAACCTAAGTGTTGTTTTCCTGAGGCCACAGCGCGAGATTTCCCGTTTTATACTGCAGGCCAGCCCTGACCCCCGTGACGGCTGCGAGACCCCAGACCCGTCTCGGCCCTGGGAAGCCTTGCCTGTGTCTGGTCGGCGGAAGCGTGCCCCTCTGCCGTTCACCGGATGCGCGGCTGTGACGTCTGATGGAGGGAAGGCCGCCCAGAGCCCTCTGCGTGGTACCCTTGCTGGGTGTTCATCCAAAACCACACCACAAATGGCTTTGGTCTTTTGTCAGATGCCAAGTGGGTGGTGGGGTGGAAAATGGGGAGCACACACCTTTCCTTTCCTTTGGGATCCAAATGGGCCTTTTTGTCATTTACCGCAAAGATGCTTAGTAATTCCTTAACATTCTGCCCACTGCTAAGGTCATGTGTAAATGAAGTTTGCTTAAGGAAAGTGGAATTGCAGAGCACCTGGGTGGCTCAGTGGTTAAGCGTCTGCCTTCGGCTCAGGTCATGATCCCAGGGTCCTGGGATTGAGCCTCACCTTGGGCTCCCGCTGGGCTCCCTGCTCAGCGGAGAGCCTGCTTCTCTCTCTCCCGCTCTCTCTCCCTCATTCATGCACTTGCTCTCTCTCTCTCTCTCTCTCTCATTCAAATAATAAAATAAATAAAATCTTAAAAAAGAGAGAGAGAGAGAGAGAAGTGAAATTGCCTGCATGGGCGTGGACGTGGACCATGGGTCTGCCGTGGACGGTGTGTGTCCCCGACAGCTGTCGGGGGGCCGCTGCAGGGACGGATCCCCCCGCCCCCCGCCACCCCACGCCGGGGCTCAGAGCAGTACAAGCACTGGTTACTCACAGCCCAGCACCGTGCGGACTGGACGGCTCCTCTGCTCCGCGCGGTCATCCGGGACTCCAGGCTCCTTCCACGTGTGACTCAGCTTTGCTCTTGGCTCTTGGATGTCCCCCCTGCTCACCTGGAGGTGATGCATGCAGAGGCAGCACCCAGAGATTGTAGGGCAGGTCTGGGAGGCCAGGCAAGCCACGTCTGCCCAGGTTCCAGTGTCCAGAGCTCAGTGGTGCATCGTCTGTGACCCCTGGGGAAGCGTGGGGCTTGAGCTGTCCAGGTATGTCCCGAGAAGAGAGGTGACCACAGACACTGGTGAGAGGATGCTGCTTCGGCCCCATCAGCCAGGTCTTCTGAGTCCAGGAAACATGCACCGCTCGGATGTGTCCATAAACAGACGGGGAAACAAAGGCTTCCTCAGCCATCTCTGCCAGCCACGATCTGTCCCGAGCACAGTCCCAAGCCGACGGTCGGTCCTGCTCTAGACCCGCCGCCACTGCTCGCGGCCGCCCATGGGGAGCGGTGCCCGCAGCAACGCACCGAGTCGCAGACCGTGCTCGCTGGCCGGCTGAGTCTGCTCCATCTGCCCAGGCCCCTGCCACAGCCTCAGGCCCCGTGTGGCGGACAGGTGCCAAGCCAAAGAGGGCTGATTGGGAAGGCCCAGATCGGGCATCTGCTCTTTCATGAAGTCCTCTGGGCTGGGCCCATGGCCCGGGCAGGCCTCCCCTCCTGTTTTCCTCCACAATAGAAGGAAAGATGCTTCCAGACACTTCTGGCTGCCAGAAACTCCCGTTTCTCTCTGAGGGCCTTGGACACCCGTGAGGCCAAGTTGGGGGCCAAATGCATGTCCTCTAAAAGTTCGGCTGGGACTCCCTGGGTGGAAGCCATGGTTTCCAAGGGGACAACGTGGCTCACAGAAGAAGCATCCGGATGATGCCCAGATGAGCCTGGGCCATGCCCGGGGGAAGCTGGCTCAGAGCGAGCGGCAGCCTTGCGGACGGGGCAGAAGGCGCGGACAGGAGACCTGAGGCCGGCTGGGACGGGCGTTCCCCGGTCCGTGGTCACCAACTGTGTGAGGCTGGGCGGGGGGTCGGACTTCCTAACCCGCACAGTGCGGAGAATCACTCGGAGCGTCGTTGGAGGACCGCGTGCGTCACGCCACCAGCCGCTGTCACTGGGCAAGCCCTGACCCCAGCGACCCAAGGCCGCACGCCCGGGGCTCCTGCTGTTTGAGCCGTGGACTCGTGAGCACCTACACCTGCTCGGCCAGCACCAGCGTCCCTGACCACACGCGGCCACCGTCACTGACGGTTGAAGTCCCTAAGGTGAACATTTAATTTCTCCAAGTTTAACAGCCTCGTGTGGCCGGTGGCTGCTCGTCCAGTGTGACCGGCGCGGGACAATCCCCGCCGCACACGGAGCCCCGTGGGAGTGTCCTGGCCCAGCCACGCGGATGGACAAGCGGGTGTTGCTTACCTGCCCGCCGACCCAAGTCGGGTGGGAGCACTGCCGGGACCCCGCGGGGCGCCGTGGCCGCGGGCAGGGTCGCACAGGCATCCCTCTCACACGTCACGGGTTGGGGAGCGTGCGCAATCTCAGACAAGCCGGGGACAGACATCTGACTGCAGGGATTGCGCCTTTACTCGAGTGTCAGCGGATTTTAGGGGGCACGGTGGGGGCCTCGCCAGCACCCCGCGGCGTGGGCTGCGGGACGAACAAGCCCGTGTCCTGAGAGGAAGTAGAGGCTGCAGGAAGGACACCACCACCAGCAGTGACCACCGCAATTTGAGAAAAATAGTAGCATCGCGAAGCACGTTTTCAAATCGTAGATGTGGATCCATGCATTCTGACCGACAGTGACTGCACGGAGAAGGTACGACGTTCTGCAGGTGAGGACGCGGACGCGGGCGGGCCAGGCCGCCTGCTCGAGGCCACACACAGCCGAGCTGAGACACGACGGGGTGTGAAGCCAGGCGTTTGGACTCCGGGCAGGCATGCTTGCCCACCCCTCGGGCTCCCCGTCTGCAGCCATGTCTCTGCAAGGTGCGCCGGCGCGCGCGTGTCCTTCTCTGGGCGGTGAGCTGTGGTCAGGATATCAGATGTTTTCCATGCTTGCCTGCTTATATCAGAAGCCACCAGCAGGTGCCCTGCTGCCTTTTCTTGCTTTTTCTTTGCTTGTTTGCTCTTTTTTTTTTTTTTTTGCCTGAAGTGCCTGGGGGGAAATGTACAAATAGATACTTAGATATTTTATATATATTTATATATTTAAATATATTTATATATTATGTATTAGTATCTATTAATCGATATATATTTATACAAATTATAATGATCAATAATATTAATATAAAATATACCGCATGATTTCATATCAATTCATATGTTATATATAAATTAATACATTAATCATAATCAATAATATTAATATATAGTTGAATATACAATTATATGATATATACTGTATTAATAATTAATGATAATAATTGATACTATTAATATATTCTCTGAATATATAAATCAATATAGGTATTAATATTGTATTATCTATAATAATATGTACTATAATAATATATAATG
The DNA here is from genome assembly GCA_002007465.1 of Ailurus styani. Classification (NCBI taxonomy): domain Eukaryota; kingdom Metazoa; phylum Chordata; class Mammalia; order Carnivora; family Ailuridae; genus Ailurus; species Ailurus styani. Next base: position 109,020 of record LNAC01000454.1, on the reverse strand, counting down.
TACGATATTAATATATTCTATATATTATTTCCAGGTCTTCTTCAAAACTAGGATGCCCGAGCAGTGCCGTGCCCACTGTACGTGGTAACCATGAGTTGGAAGGCTGAACCAGGGCTGCATTGCACCAGGGCTCCCCTTCCTCCTGCCCCAAGACACCCACACATTTCTCTTCCTGGCACTTGGTTTTTACAGCTTTATAGAGATATAATTGACCTACAAACACTCACACACATTTGAAGTATACAGTTTGGTGAGTGTGCATAGATCTACACATCTGAGACGCCATGACCGCACTCAAGATAATGGACACATCCGTCACCCCAGAGCTTCCCTGTGTCCCTCTTACCCCTCCCGCCCTCCTACCCCCAGGTGGTCCCTGGTCTGCTTCCTGTCGCTGTAGATTCGGCTACCCGTTCTAGACTTGTGTGTTCACGAGATCACACAGTACGCACTCCTTTATCTGGCTTCTTTCGCTGAGCGTAAGTGTGGGGATTGACCCCCTTTAGTCTTTGTGTCAGTAATTTGTTCCTTCTCATTCCTTTTTGGACTGCTGAGCGATATTCTGTCGTGCGGCTACCCCACAATCTGTTTATCCGCTCCCATGTGGCCGGGCTTCTGAGCTGCTTCTGGCTTTTAGCTATTTCCAATAAAACTGCTGTAAACATTTGTGCACAAGTCTTTGCGTGGATGCGAGCTTTCAGTTCTGTTGGGTAAATATTGAGGAGTGGAATGGCTGGATCTTATGGTCCGTGGGTCTTAAACTTCTCAAGAACCTGCCACATTGTGTTCCGCGGCGGACGGATTATATACGCATTGCTGGGCACCTGCTGGGATGAGAGTTTGACACCTGTGGTTTGTTGGGCGGTGGAGACAGAGCTGTGGGCATAGACCTGAAGGGGCGAAAGCGTGGCGAGCCAGAGGGGAGGGTTTTTGCTTTCATGTATAATCTATGATGTTACGGTTACGTGGAGCACTGGGCTATTCCAAGAACTCTCATGTCGATGATTTTACGAGATCTGAAATCACAGCTGGAACTAGGTAACGGTTTTACCTACAGGGAGCTCCATCCTTCTAAGACCAAAGCTGGACAGGGAGCCAATCAGCACGTTCCCTCAAACCCATCAGACCACCAATGCCAGACGTTCCTGCAGCTGCTGCAGAAGCCTGTTCCCTGCAAGAGGAGGTGGCATTCCCTGGAAGCCGTGTGCGGGTGTCAGCTCTTGGTAAGACCTAGTGTGTGTTTGCAACGTGCTCACAGGTGGACATGCCCAGCTCGCAGATGTGGGAGCAGGTAAAGGCGAGGGAGCCACTCATGGAAGGAACCAGCAATGGGGAGTTACTGCTGACTGGTTACAGAGCTCCTATATGATGAAAGAGCTGGGAAGCTCCTGCTAGGACCATGTACACTTACCTTGGTCAAAATGGCAACTATTATGTTCTACATATTTTATCACAAGTTACAAAATAATAACAATTTAATATACCCCAAAGCACTGAATATTATACTCTCAAAAGATGAATTGCACTATGTGAATGACAGTTCAATAAAGCTGCTTGAAAAATTGTTGATCTAGCTTGGCCACGCTCACTTATTTCAGGTTTCATGACTTCTGTGCAGAGATACTCAGCAAACACCATCATCACACGAAAATGCTAAACAAAGGACATCACGTTATAGTTGTGGTTGGAGTTTGGAAGTGATGCCTGGTAAACTCAATGGCATTTCAGAGCCGGCCTCTGCCGCCAGGTGTTTGGGTTACAGAGTTAAGAGGGGACTGTGTCTAAGGCCTGGGGTCAAGTCTTGGGGCCTTGGTTACTTCACCAGCAAAGTGAGTGGCTGGGGGGAGGGTGTCTGTGGGCCCGCGATCCAGGCTGCAGGAATGAGCAGAGACCTGGGGAGACCTCAGCCATCAGCTTCTCCCCGTGCAGCTCCTGGCCTGGATTTCACTCCTTCCCATGAAGTATGGCGGGTCCGTGATGACCTGGTGGTTGACAGTGAGTGGACCCTGGGGTCCCCACCCTGCAGCGTGAGGCTCCTCCAACCGACACTGGGGTCCTTTCAGACCACCTCCTTCACAACCGCTCCCGCGGGATCCGTGAGGGTGTGCAGGCGTCCGCGTGGGCCATCCACGTGGGGGCCATGAAGGCAGGCCTCCTGATGGAGCGAGATTGTCGGGTTGCTGAGAGGGGTTTGCTCACAAATAGCTTTGTTTTCTCTCCTTGGCCTTGGCTGGAATTGATTTTGCTACATGCAGGAGAAATTGGATTTATCTTAGAGTTGGCTGGCAAGGCAAGCAAATGCTGGCAAAAGTCCAGGGGCAGAGAAAGCAATCCTGCTTGTGGAGAGAAGGTTGCCCCTAGGCCCTCAGATCCATACCAGGGTAACAGCGCTCAGAGCTGAGGGTGATCAGTGATAGGCTTCTGTCTTTTAATCCCTTTTTTGAGATATTATTCATTTATAGCACAATCCATTCTCTTACAGTGTGCAATTCAACTGTTTCTAGTATATTTGGAGCTGTGCGTCCATCATTGCAATTGGCTTTAGGACATTTGCATGACCTCAACAGGGGGCTCTGTGCTCCTTCACCCTCATCCCTCAGTGACAGCACCCCGCATCCTGGGCAATCACCAATCTGCATTCTGTCCCTAGACCTTTGCCTATTCTGGAGACGTCACATAAGGACAATCATACAGCATGTGGTCCTTTGTCCTCTACTTCTACTCAGCAGACCATCCAAGGTCTCCAAGGTCATCTCTGTGGTCTCAGTGCTGTATTCCCTTTATGCTCAATGGTGGTCTGTTGTATGCATATATCAACATCATATTTATCCCTTAACCAGCTGCAGGGTTGTTTCTGCTTGTGGGCTGTTATGAGGAATGCTGCCATGAACATTTGTGTATAGGTGTTTGTGCAAACATGCTTCCTCATTTCTTCTGGGTACACAGCCAGCGGTGGGACAGCTGAGTCACATAGTGACTCTGGGTTTAACCTTTTGAGAAGCTGCCGGAATGTTTTCTAAAGCAGCCGTCTCATTTTGCATTCCCACTAGCCTTGTGTGTGGGTACCACCCCACCCAGGGCTTTGGATACAAAGCCACTTTGGAAACCAGTTGTGTCATTCCTCACAATGTTAAGCATAGAGTTACCATATAACCTGGCAATGCTCCTTGTGAGTGTAGACGCAAGAGAAATTAAAGTCTATGCGGCACAAAGTCTGTGAATAAACACAAAAACTGGGGCATGGATATCAATACAAGCATTATAATAGCCCCAAAGTGAAAAAGCCAGGCCCCAGGGCCGCGTGTTTTATGATTCCATTTACATGAATATCCAGAATGGGCACACTTACAGAGACACAAAGCAGATCAGTGGTTGCCAGGGTCCAGACGGGGTACAGGTGGGAAATTAGAGGGAGGGGCTCTAATGGGTGCAAGGTTTCTTTTTGGGATGATGAAAATGTTCTAAAGTTAGATTGTGGTGATGGTTTTGTACAGATTTGTAAATATACTCAAAACCATTGAATTGTGTACTTTAAATGGGCAGCCTTTATGATATGTCAATTCCCCATCAATAAAACCATTCTAGAAAGAGAGAGAGAGAGAGAGACAGAGACAGAATTAAGCCTCATTACTCCGTGTTCCCAGCCTTGCTCTTTTCCCTAGACGCATATTGGGATTTAATCTGTCTGCCTGTCCATCTGTCTGTCTCTCTCACACACACATTACGATCTTTTTCTTTTCTCTTCATCTTTCAAGATTATCAGTCAGATGGGAGTCCTGCTCCCCCGGCAGGGAGACACTGCCAGTTTTGCTGACATCTCAAGTGGACAGGGAAAGGAAGTGGACCATTCTGGCTTTGGTTTGCAGGACTATGGGGCACGTGGAACTCACATGGGCCTCCTTCCTCCTGTTGTAAACTCATTAAGATGTGGACGAGATGCAACCCATTAGACCATGTGTTTGAGATGCCCGTGTGAAGAGTATGGAGGGAACTGAGTGCCACAGAGAAATCTGCAGCTAGTGCCACAAAGTCCAGGGCCCAGAGCAGGACACAGGTCCAGGCAGGGTCGCCATGTCCAGGAAGGGGAGATGCATCCCCAAATGGGACTGCGGATGGTGCTCATTTGGCAATGGAACTGAAAACCCACTGGAACAGGGACACCACCATAACACTTGGCTCCATCTGGGCTTTGTGTGGGAAAACAACATGATGCCCAAGGAGAGGGCTGGGGCGGGGGAAGGTGATATTTTGAATTCACAGAGAATATGTCTTCCTTTAAGCCCACAGGGAACAGGCACAGATGTAAAGTCTCCACAAATATCAAGATGTAACATCATACAGTCCACACTCTCTGATATCTATCACATCGTGATAAAACTAAAAATGTAATAGCTGAAGAGAGTAGGATATTTAAAACCGAAGGACACTGAAAACACTCTCATACTGGAGCATGCAGAGTGCAGGTAAAGCTGTATTCACAGGAAATGTATAGAAAGGAAAAAAAAAAGAAGGTAAAAAATTAACAAACAGATTCAACTCAGAAAATCAGAAAAGAAACAATGGAGCAAACCTAGACATGTGGAAGCAAGAAAATATTGAGGATTTTAGCTAAAAGTGCCAGTGGACCAAACCCTCGCAAGTTGAAGTTTGAAAAGGGGAGAGTCACGAAAATACAAGTCTACAAAATACGTCAGGGTTTCTGATCCAAGATGGTGATGTAGGAAACTCTGAACTTCACCTCCTACCACGGACACTCGAAACCTACAGCCACACAGGGAATAATTCCCTCTAAAAAAATCCAGAAACTTACTGTAACTCCTACAGACTGGGTGAAAGAGAAAAAAACAACACGGCTGGAACATATTTTGGCCCACTCAACTATTGGAAGCCACAGTGAGAAAAGAAGAGGCTTGAAAAATCACAAAGATTTGAGCGACAACACAGAGCAAGGTCAGGCTGAATGATAGGTTGATTTTCTACACAAGGGCCATCTGTCAAGACTGTGAGAGGCGGCTCTTGTAGCCCATGCCCAGAAACCAACACAGACAGACATAGGCGATGAAGAAATGGGGCTGTAAGTTTTGAATAACAGAACAAGATAAAGCTCCAGAGACAGACCTTCGTGAAACAAAGATATGTGACAATGCATGAACAGAGTGAGAATTTCAGGGAAGATAAAACATATAAGAAAGAAGCGGACACATCACAGAGCTGACAGATACGATATATAAACTGAAAAAATAAAAATCCAAAGAGAGGGCAATGGGATTCATGCAATCAGAGGAGCAAAAAGAAAAGAAAAAGAGTGAAAAGTACCCAAGGGATTTGTAGCACAGCAACAAAGCAGGCCAACGGATGCTTCACAGGGGTCCCAAAAGGAGGAGAGAGAGCAAAAGAGTCACAAAACTTATTCAAAGAAACAATGGCTGAAAATTCCCCAAACCTGGAGGAAAAACCAGATATCCAGATCCAGGAAGCCCAGGGAGTTCCAAACAAGACTCTGAAGAGACCCAAACTGAGATACACACTTATATCATTCAAAGTTACAGACAAGGAGAGAATTTTAAAATCAGCATGAAATAAACAATCTGCTTTGTTCAGGAACCCCATAGGACTTACAGCAGATTTTTTTGCAGAAACTTTGCCAGCCAGTAGAGAGTGGTGTGATATATTCAAAACACTGAAAGAAAAAACTGCCAACGGAGAATTCTCTACGTGGCAAAGTTGCCTTTCAGAATTGAAGGAGAGAGAAAGCATTTCCCAGATGAGCAAAAGCTGAAGGAGTTGACTGCCACTCTAGACCAGCCTTACAGGAAATGTTAAAGGGACTCTTCAAGCTAACCAGTACATGAAAACACATGACAGTATTGGCAGAGGTAATTCTATAAAATGATAATACCTCAATGTTGTGAATGGTGGTGGGTAAGTCACTTATAATATGATGGTTATTAGATAAGAGTAGAAAGCATCCAAATCTACATCTACAAAAAAATACTTAATGGCTACCCAAGGTAAAAAGATGCAATTACAACATCAAAAACATAAAACATGGGAGGGAAGAGTAAAAATATAGAGCTTTAATATATGGTCAAACTTAAGTTGTTATCAGCTTAAAATAACTGTTATAAATATAAGATGTTTTATGTAACACTCATGGTAACCATAGTGCAAAAACCTTGAATAGATGCACAAAAGATAAAGAACAAGGAGTCTAAGCATCACACTGTAGAAAATCATCAAATCACAAAGGAAGAGACAAAAAGTAGATGAAAGGAATAAGGCAATTACAAAATAGTCAGAAAACAATTAGCACATTGGTAATAACAATTCCATACTTGGAATTCCTTTAAGTGTAAAAGAACTAAAGTTTATCATCAAAACACATGAAGTGGCTGAGTGGGTAAAAACACAGGACCCAACTACAAGAGACCCACTTCAGCTTTAAGGATACAAGCAGACTGAAAGTGAAGGTGTGGAGAAAGATAGTGTTTCGAAACTAAAGATAGTGTTTAGAAACTAAAGATAGTGTTTAGAAACTAAAAGAAGCATGAATCAAGTACTTATATCAAACAAAATAGACTTTCAACCAAAGCGGGTATAATATCTGTAAATATTAATTTAACCAACACAGAAGAACCTAAATATTTAAAGCAAATATTAACAGACCTAAAGAGAGAAATAGACAGCAATATGGTAACACTAGGGGACTTCAGTATCTACGTTCATGAATGGATAAATCATCTGGACAGAAAATCAATAAGGAGCAGTGGACTGACGTTTTCTAGTAGACCAGATGGACTTAATAGGTTCATACAGCATATCCAACCCAAGAGCGGTGGAATATGCATTCTTCTCAAGTGCACAAGGACATTCTCTAGGATAGACCACGTTTAGGCAAACAAGTCTCAACAAATTTAAGAAGACTGAAGTCCTATCAAACATCTTTTTTTTTTTTTACCACAATTTGTAAGAAGCTAGAAATAAGTTATAAGAAAAAGACTGGAAAACTCAAAATACGTGGAAATTAAAAACAGGGCACAGAGAACAACCAGGGAGCCAAAGAGAAAATCCAAAAAAAAATTTTTTTAAATCTTGACAAAAATGCAAATAGAGAGACAATGTTCCCAAAGTTAAGGGACACGGCAAATGCGGTGCTCAGAAGGAAATGCCTAGTGATACAGCTCACGGTAAGAAGCAAGAAAGAGCTCCAACACACCACCCCACTCTACACCTCAAGGAACAAGAAAAAGAAGTAAAAACAAAGCATGAAGTTAGTAAAAGGAGAGAAATAACAAAAATCAGAGAACAAATAAATGGAAGAGAAACTAAAAAAAATAGATGTTGTGAAAAGATCTTTTATTTTAAACAAAAGATAATATAGACAAGGCTTTAGGGAGACTTATCTACAAAAAAAGACAGACTCGATTAAATAAAATCAGAAATGGAAGAGGAGACATGACAACAGATGTCATACAAATACAAAGAATCAGAAAACACTACCATGAACAAATGTAAGACCCGAAAATATAAAACTCCTAAACAGTAGCAAGCCCCATGAAATTGGACTTGGCAATGGTTTTGGGACTTGACACCCCGAAAAAGCAACACCCCTCCTCCCCAAAGATAAACAACTGTGACTATATCAAACTAAAAAGCTTCTGCTCAGGAATGGAAACCATCAACAAAATGAAAAGGCAACTTACAGAATGGGAAAAAATCTGCAAATCACGTATCTGATGACTATAGTCGACAATATTGTATTGTGTATTTGAACACTTCTATGAGAGTAGATTTCAAATGTTCTCATCAGAAGGAAGGGGAAAAAAAGTAACTACATGAGTGTTGGTTGTCACCTGAACTCATCGTGATCATTTCAAAATACAGTTGACTCTTGAAAAATGTGGGGTTACTGGGGCCAACCCCCACACAGTCAAAAATCCTCATATAACTTCTGATCCCCCAAACACTGAACTACTAACCACCTACTGTTTACTGGGCATATAACTTCTGATCCCCCAAACACTGAACTGCTAACCACCTACTGTTTACTGGGAGACTTACCATAACAGAAACAGTCGATCAACTACTCTGTACGTTATAGGTACTATACACTATTCTTACAACGCAGTAAGCTATAGAGAAGATCAAATAATAAGAAAATCATAAAGACAATGTATTTATGGTACTGTTCTGTATTTATAAAAAAATTCTGGACACGCAGAAGTGGACCTACACAGTTCAAGCCCATGTTGTTCAAGGATTAACTGTCTATATGTATATCAAATCATCATGCTGTTTGCCTTAAATTAATGCATTGTTACATGTCAGTTACATCTCCATAAGACTAGATAGAAGATTATACTCAATTGTGATGATGATGATACTTTGAATTTCATAAATAAGATTTTTTTGGAGAAAATAAAGTACAATCAATCTTGACCACAGACAAAATCAAACACATTTCTACAAAAAGACGAAGGCTCAGTACTGATTTAACAAGAAACACGTACCCAAGTTCACCTATGAGAATAAAACAATTGCCCGTGATCATTTCCATGTTAACTAATTATATCAGACAACTGCTGTAGAAAGTTCAAGACTCTAAAATTTTTTATTTGCCTAAATTTTATGAACCGTTTTCTCATTTTCAAAACAAATTCAGTTTCCACCAAATTGGTACTTTTTGTGTGCTACCTGAATCTAGAACACTTGTTTAATTTCCCCCCCCCTTTTTTTTTGCACTTCTTATGCTGCACAATACTTAATTTATTCTCCTTGATTCCTGAGAAGATCTCCATAATTCTATGCACAGAAGTGCGTCTCCTTCCCTCCCCTCCTTACTTGGCCCACGTGATTGCCGAGCTCACGCTAGTTACTTTAGCCTAGGTATTTTAGCTTTCTTTCTTTTTAATGTAGCAGATGATGCAACCACACACCTTCGGATGACCACATGGTCCAGTATGTCCTGGAGAGTCTGAATGTACACCTCTTGTCCCCGATAAGTTAAGAACACCCCTCACACACACACACACACACACACACACACACACAACTATCAAATGGACCCCCTCCAATAAACAAGAGGGACATTTGCCCATTAAGGAATCCTCTAACCGTGGGGTGAGTGCTGCCTCAGGGAGCCCCACAGCTGTTGTCTCTACATGCAGGCAAGTGACCCCCTGTATGTGAATTGTGTATAGCAGTTTTAACAGGAAAATCTCCTATCCTGAAATTCCTTTTGAAATGATAACATTTCATTGCATTTTCCTAACTGCTGAGCAAAGAAAGCTTCCATGCTGCTCTGGATGACCTCTCATGCCCGCTGCTCACTTGTTCTAGGGATTCTAGAAGCTTCCATACTGCTCTGGTTGGCTTCTCATGCCCACTGTCCGCTTCTTCTGGGGCTTCTAGAAGCTTCCACACTGCTCTGGGTGGCTTCTCATGCCCACTGCTCACTTGTTCTAGGGCTTCTGCATTTGCGGTAATGTTCCTATGAAGGAGTCATTCTCTCACTTGCATGACACAGGAAGTGTCTGTGCAAGGGATGTTGCATTGGATTCTAACGAAGAGATGAGGCAAGAATGGCATGCAATCAATATTCCTGCTCAGGATTAGTCTTCAGAATGGGGACTGATGCCCAATGGGTCTCATGCAGGTGTTTCTTCCCACAAATCCCTGTGTCTTTACTGGAGGGTCTCATGAAAGGTGTGGCCCAATAGACTCTTTGGGGCCAAGGAAGCCATTCAGGATTGTGAGATGCTCCTGTCACGGAAGATTAGTTTTGAGGAGTTTTAGGGGGTAAAAGGAGCATATTGTAAACTCTGATATTTTTGCACCCTCTCTGGCTTTCTCACCTTCCCATGGGATCCATAGCTTCATTAAGGGCTTTTTGAGAACCCCACATATTTGATCTATAAACATGCCAGCAAGAGAGGTCCAGCACTGCATGTGAGCCTTGCCCAGATTTCCCTGAAGATTTGTTTGCTCTAGCCATGCACAGAAGCCTTCACGGTAGGATTCAAGTCAACCTGCTACTTCCCTTTAAAACTCTGATAGTTTCCCATATTGCAAAAGTAATGTAAACAAATTCATCCTTCCAACAACATCGAGGGCCATAAAAAGAAGGTGATTTCCCCCACCTCTCTGCAACCTCATTTCCTTCAGGAAATGAGAGCTCTGTCTTTGTGCAAATATGTCATATATAAGATGCATCATCCTATATTACTCAGTACTTAAAGATTTTTAAATGTTTAATTGTGGCAAAATACATATATCCTGAAATGCACCGTCTTAACCATTTTGAAGTGTACAGCCACTAGTAAGGACATTCACGTTGTTGCTTACCATCCTTCTCCAGAACTTTTTAATCTTGTAAAACTGAAAATACATACCCAATAACACTAGCACCCCATTCATTCCTCCCCCAGCCCCAGGGACCCCCCCCCTTTCTACTTTCTGTGTCTGCAAATTTGACTACACTCAGCCCCTTACAAAAGTGGAATCTCTAGTATTTGTCTTTTTTTCAACTAGCTTATTTATTTCGTTTGGTACAATTTCTTCAAGGTCCATCCACATGGTAGCATTCCTTTCCTTTTCAAGGCTGAATCATATTCCATTGTGTGCATGTACCAGTCGTTTTCTAGCTCAGCCGATGATGAACATGTGGGTGGCTTCTACCTTTAGGTTCTTCATCAAGGATTTTTGAACAGAATTTCGGGAAGAAACTTCTACCCTCTGGGTTCCATTCACTCAGCACTGAAAATGGAAAACATGTATGTGTTCACGCATTTTTTCCTTCCATCTGTGAATCCCTTTACTGAGTGCTTAGTGTTTGCCGGGGAACCTGCCAGTGGCCTATTACACATGAGGAGGTGAAGTGGGTGTTGAGTCTGCTCGCGTGGAGCCTGTGATGGAACGACTCAGGTGGTTCAGCCGAGACTTCTGCTGGGATCTGGAGCCAGGCAGGCAGATGGCGTCTTGGGGCGAAAGGGGGCTTCCTCCAGAGGAAGTCCCCTAGAATGGCAAGAGCTTGGTGTGAGGTGGTGCAGGAAGGGGGCTGGTGGGGCAGGGAGGCAGAGCTGGAGGGACAGGGGCATGAGGAGAGAATGGGGAAGGACAGAGGAGCCCAGGGGTGACTGTGGTGTGCGCCCCGCGTGCCAAGGGGAACTCCTGAAGGCGCATGCTGAGGTGCGGCGTGACCACAGTTGTGTTCAAAAATGGACATGGCCACTGGGAGAAGAGTAGCTGGAGGGGGAACAGGAAGGGAAGTGGGAAGGACTTTTAGGTGGCCACTGCACTAGTCCAGACATGAGCTGAAGGGGCAAGATGCAGGGTAGCAGCAGCAGAAATGGAGAAAAGTGGATGAATTTAGGATATATTTTGGGGCTAAACCGGTGGGACTTGCAGGAGGCTTAGATGAGAGAGAGAGAGAGAGAAGAAAGGAAGGCAGGATGCCTTGTCTTCAGATCCTGAGATTTGTCCGTGTCCCTGGCGATGTGTTTGTGTGACAGACTCCTTCCCCCAAGTGCTGCAGAACACAAGCCCACCTCAGCCCCTCTGATCCCCTAAGCCACTCTCTCGTGCAGGCAGCCGTCCCCAGGCTGGTGGCCCGGGTGGCACACTGCCCCAGCAGGAAGCAGCCGGAAGTGTGCAGACATTGTTTCTGGTGTCCCCTCCCATTCGCTAAGCCACATCATGAACTTTATCCATCAGAATGACCTTCCCTATGAAACATGTTGTTCAAAACTTTTACATCGTAAGATAAGAAGAGGGAGACACAAAATAAAGCCTAGAGAAATAAAAGAAACAGCCTAGTCTTACTATGCTTACCTTTCTTTGGGGTCCATGGTTCTTTATCTTGAAAAGAAAGGGTTTTATTAAAGTTTCCAAGTTTCCTTTCAGCCCAACCAATTTATGATTCCTTAGAGTGGTTATCTCTTATCAGGGATAATGAGGTAACATCAGTATCTCAAGACACCACCGCCAACCCCTTACCGACAAAAATCTCCCAACTGAACGCCGCGGCATGAGCAGAACCAACAACGTCTACAGAGACACCACAGTCATGCTAAGGCAGTTCTTCGCTTTCTTTCTTTGCCGAGTGGAAACACAGGAGATCTGCTTCTGGAGGGGATGGAACGGTTGCAGCAGACCTGCGCTCCTGCAGAGAGCCTCCGAACGTCGGCAGAGCTGCCCGGAGAGTCGCGAAGGCCCCTCGAGGCGCCCACGGTGCGGGGAGACGGATGGAGAAGCCGCGGGGCTCCCGGAAGCCTCCCGGGTCTGAGCGCCAAGCCTGGACGCGCGGGGGCTGTCCCGGCAGCTGGGATTTGCCGAGGAGCTGGCTGGGAAGGAGCCGTGAAGCATTTCTTGATCAGAGGCTGCAAGGGGAAGAAACCCCAGAAGAACAGCAGGACTCCGATGGAAAGCAAAATGGATCTTTGCGCACAGCAGGGGTCACTGAATTTATAAAACCCACTTGACCTGATACCCCGGCCTCCATACCTACGAGACCTCTCTTGGGAGCGTGCTTCGTAAACTGTTTACATGAGCAATTGGGCTCCAAGGACATCTTGCTCAAGGTGTTCCATCCACAGGGATCCTCCCCAAGCAGGCACGGTGAGCCTGTTCACCTCGAAGTCCCTTATCCTATCTTATCTTATCTTCAGTTTAGAATTTGGGTGAATGTGGGGGTGTTCACTGCATCTATCTGCATTACATCTGAAAACGAAATCAGAGTGCCGGTAGAACTTTCGATAAGGGTGTCATGGATATTACATGAGTCTGTTGAGGCCCAGCACGCTGTCGGCACCCATGTGTGTGGTCGTGATGATTAGCTGGCGTGAGTGAACAAAACTAACAAGTAGAACAGGCATGCATGGGTTTGGCAAAAACACAACTGACTCTTGGTAAGCCCAGCAAGAGGGCTCATCGGGGGTTGATGCAGAAATACGGCCAGACTGTGAGCTTCCCTCCCTAGGTTAGGCACCCCCTGAGGATCCCATAGGCACTCAGACCTGCTCTCCGTCAGGTGGGTGCTCTCCATACCCCAACCAGCCACATGGAAGGCAGTGGCAAGTCTGGGGAATATCATCCAAGGACGCTCGGGGCTTTGGATGGGACTCTGGCTTTGCTGCCAACTCATCCGGCGTCCTCAGTGGGTGGGAGGTCCCAGCTGTGACGTGGCTCTTCCTGGCACCCTTCACAGCCCTGTACCGATAACCCTCGCGCTAAGCACACACTCTGGCTGCTTAAACTTTTGGGTGTGCAAGCCCAACAGTTTGGGTGCATGTCAACATCCCAGCTGATCGGGGTTCAGATGTGTGCGCATCTCAGAATCCATCCGGTTATCTCAAAGGCTGGTCAAGTGCAAGGCCGTCTGGAGCTGTTCCATTTTTCCTTCTTTGTATCACACAAGTAAAGCACACACACTGCTGTTAAGTAAAATCAGATAAGGAAGAGAAGCGTGGAGAAGACGGTGACAATTACCTTTAATCCTATCGCCTACTGGACGTGTTTTTTGGAAACGTGATCCATTCTGGTTTTTAAATCATAACTGGAGCTAGAGTTTTTTGGTTTTGGTTTTGAAAATCATGGCCCATGAATGAATAAAATATTAGCTCTACCCCATAGAGGCTGTGTGTTCAGTTCTCCTGTAGCTGTTTGACTTTTAAGGTGAAGCCTGCTGCCTTTTACGGTGGGTATTTGCTCTTTGACGAATCCGTGGTCTTCTGCAAATCTTAAACCATTTTAATGGCAGCAGTATGAATGAAGAGGTTGATTGCTGATGCATTATTCTTTCTCCAAAGCCTCGGCCCCTCACAACGTGTAAATTCTGTGTAAGTGTGTCATGTGGAAGCTTGGGGGCCGGAGCTCGGAAGGAAGTCAAGTCATCAAAGGGCACGTAAGTCGTTTACTTTATCTCCCGGGACGTCTGACTCCTGTGCTTTTTTGTAGCTGTCTAAAATAAATCAGAGAGGTTCAGGATTCCATTTCCTGCGCTTGCGTTGACCTTTGCTGGCTGGCGTCCATCCCTTTGCAAGGGGAGGGCGATTCTCCTCCGCCTGCTCGAGGCGGGTCCCGGGACTCGGGCTCCGGATTTCCCGCTCTCCCTCCGGCCATGCTGTGTCAGCTGAACAGAGCCAGCACCTGCCAGAGGAGCGGGAAGAAGCCCCCCATGAACACGAGCCCCTCCGGAGATAACAACCAAGTTCCCTCTCTGTTGTTAAACTGTCCGGTACGGGGCTTTTGTCCCCACCGTTCGGCTAAAACTAGAAGGTTGGATTCAAGAAGTTCTCCAAAGGCTTTGTAAAAGTGTTTGCCGAATCCAGTCCCCTCAACACACACACTGTGACACATGCCCCTTACTCCACACCTTCGGGTAATTGCTGCTATTTCCAAATCTGAAACTCTAAACCATACGTCTGTTTTGAGCTCTGGGGGCCCAGTATCCATTTCTTAGTGGACCTGGGCAGGTCAACTTAAAGAAAACTAACACTCTGTGTGTTCTGCCCACTCTCCAGCTACCTGCGCGAGACCCGTGCCCTCTGGAATCCACCCTGGTCAGTGGTGCCATGTCTCACTCGTGGCTCAACCCGGGTAGACCTGTTGACCCTTCCCAGGCCCTTCGGTCAATCCTCAAGCTCTCCCTCACTCATCTCTCACCATCCTCACCTTAGTTCCGGGACCGCCATGTCTTCTTTAAAAATCCCTTCTCACAATTGCTAAACCTAACAGACTAGGAAATAGCATAAAACTCAAATACGTTGTATATCAAAAATGTGACAGCCACGGAAGCCCCTGAGTTGTCCTCTGGGGTAGCATGCCCTCCCTCCTCCCAGGGGCAACCACCAGGCTGGTTTTAGGGGGCTCACTTACTCATTCTTTTCTTTAGTTTCACCACCTACGGTATCTGCATCTCTGAGCGGCAGACGAGCTACTTGCCTGTTTGTAAGCAGTGTGTATCCTTCTAGGCCTTAGTTTTTGTTTTATTTCACTTTGTAACTTACCAACAGGAGGTTGGGATTCATCCATGCTATGGGTCATACTTGGGGCTGTGTCATGTTCCATGACATGAATATAGCGTGGTTATTCCACGGTTCATGTGGTGGACACTGGGGGGTCCAGGTTTTGAGCTGATCGGAGTGATCGCAGTGCAGACACACTGGCATGCGGGACCGAGAGTTCCGGGGTGCGCTCTGTGGGGGTGTGGTGGGCACCAGTCGCAATCAGCCGGCCCACTGTTATCTGGAGTGGAGGTGGGAGGTGAGCTTGAAGACATCTTTGCCATAGCTGGTTCACTCTTCACTCTTCCCAAACGACACCCATCCTTCCGCATCACACTGGGGGAGTGTCTGAGAGGCAGATCCGATGACACCCCTCTTCTGCTCACACCTTTTCCGTGCACCCCTTGGCCTCTGACACCATGCAGATTCCATAGCAATGGCCCTATCCTGGGCAGACCCCTGGCCACCTGTCCAGGCTCTGATCTGCCCTCTGCCCACCTCGACCCTCTTTATGACCCACACAGACACGCTTGCACCTATGGAGACAGCAGGTGGTTGTCGAGATCCAGGCTTTTATACATAATTTTTTATATAAATCAAATCTCTGGAGGGTCATTCCCTCATCCTGCCCCAGTGTTCTGAAGTCCCTCTGGTTGGAAGTGTATGTTTACATTTTTTTTTATATTGTGTCTTCTTATACAAAGGGCTTGTATAGATCAAATACAGTAAAGATGGGGCTTTACAGGTAGGTCAAGATCAGAGTAAAGCCAGTGTCGCTAGCCTGCGTGATCAAGGGAGCATCGGCCACAAGATATACAGGCTTCCATGTGATCATTCCAGTTGGGTCCCAGGGGAGAGTCAGGGACCACAACACAGGCGAGTGTCTTCACCATGCAGCGAGTGTGGGGCCACGTGTCTCGTGTCCCTGTTCCCGGTGCCTGGGACGTCCTTGGGACGGTAGGAGCAGGCGGCCATTGGAGTGGACACTCAAGGTGACAGTCACTTCCCTTTAGGACCTGCAGCCTTACCCGTGTCCTGCAGAATGGAAAAGGCACCTGTGAGTCGCTTGGAAGGATGAGCGTCATCTGTGAGCTGTACTTGCTAACTCAGCTGTCCCCAGGGATGATCCGTCAGCAGAAATTACTAAGTGATGAGGGCCGGAGGAACGAGGGACTAGCAGGCCTTGGGTGACCAGGCTGGCCCATGCCCAGTGGGAGATGGGGAGCACGAGGTTGCTGATTCACACAGCTTTATGAAAGGAGACTCATGCTTGGGTAATTTAGATGTGACTTTTTTTTCTGGTTTTCAAAAGTTGGCAACTAATTCTGTAATTCTTTTTTTTTAAATTTTTTAATTTTTAATTTTTTTATTTATTTGACAGAGAGAGAGAGAGAGAGATCACAAGGAGGCAGAGAGGCAGGCAGAGAGAGAGGAGGAAGCAGGCCGATGTGGGCCTCGATCCCAGGACCCTGAGATCATGACCTGAGCCAAAAGCAGAGGCTTAACCCACTGAGCCACCCAGGCGCCCTAGTTCTGTAATTCTTATATTTTCAAAATACTGTAGAGGTCCTCGGTGGGTGGGCAAAGCCGACCTCCATGGCATGCGTCCTGGAGTTAGTGGTACAGAAAACAATGAAGAGGGTCCTTTACACCAATGACCATGACAGGGGCTGGGAGCCTCAACATAGCGTGGGGCTAAAATGGAGACCAGCACCCGAATAGAGGGTTTGAACTTTTAGCCCTTCCCCTAACCTCCGTCCTGGGAGTGGGGAGGGGCTGAAGACTGAGTTCGTCACCAATGGCCAATGACTTCATCTATCATGCCTGCGTAATGCAATCCCCATAGAAACCCCCAAATGATGGGGTTCTGGGGCGCCTGGGTCAGTGAGCTCTTAGAAGTGCTGGGAGGGGGGGCACCTGGAGAAAGTGTGGAACCTCCCCGTCCCTTCCCTGACACCCTCCCCTAGGCATCTCTTCAGCTGTCTGGCAAGTAAACTGTTTCCCTGAGTTCTGTGAGCTGCTCTAGAAAGTTGCCAAACCCAGAAGGGGGGCAGCTGAGGGAACCCCTGATGTTGTAGCCACGTTGGACAGATGTGTGGGTGCCCCAAGCACCCAGAACCGTGACTGGCATCTCGGAAGGTGGAGCCCTTCCACTTGGGGGGTCGACGCTGACTCGGGGTGGTCAGCGTTAGATTGGACGGAGCTGTAGGACCCCCCCACTGGGCGCCTGCAGAGCTGGAAGAATGGTTGTTAGTGGGAAAAAAACCCCACATATTTGGTGCCCGACGTGTTGTGAGTATGCACAGGCCGTTGGTGTACTGGGAACCGCCTATGTGTGATGTTTCTTGTGGCCCAGAGGGGCCAGCGGGTGGGAAATGATTTGCCTTGAAACCAACACAGCGTCATCAACGAGGCTCGTTCATGACCATCGCCTGAGACGCTGCCACACGCATGGGACGCGGATTGTGCGTGCACCTGCCGGACCTGCGCCCCTGCCTTCAGACCACCTGCTCAGACTGTCCGTGTCCTGGAGACCAGCACAACGTATCCGGACGAGTATTGTCCCTTCCAACGTGATGCGGGAAATCAGGGAGCTTCGCCACTGGCCGACAGGAAATGGTTTTAGCCGGACTTCTCCCGGGAAAGTGCACGGAGACAGAGGATATCAATGCCCCTTTTTCTTATGTAACCCGAGGTGCCAAGCCCTTATTATAAATCTCAACACTTTCCCATTTTCCAGTTTCTTCACAGCAACCTTACGCCCGAGAAGAATGTAAAGGTTTCTCAGAACACGTATTGTTTATTCAGAAAACCAGACAATTGTCATCTCGTCGGCTCATTTACATTTTGTTTTTTGGTTAAATTGCTGCAGTGTGATTCTTCCACCCTCAAATTCTAGGAAAGTAAAAGTTGAGGGGAAGGAGGAGCGGTCTCACTGAATAGCTGCTTTAAAACACAGAGCACAGGAAGCCGGGAGGGCTAGCGACTGGGCTGGCCGAGGGCGCGGGGGTCCTTGGAGCCCGTCCCCACGGCAGCCTCCACTTGCTGTGCCCCGGGTGCTCCTGGCCGGAGCTGAACCTCCGCCTGCCTCCCAGCCCTTCTCCGTGGGCTAAGTCCTGGGCAGGAGCCTTAGGACGGAAGGCACCCCTCGCCCGTCATGCCTCTCCCCATTGGCATTCATGGTTGACAGGTGTCCAGAGAGCCCGTGTGCAAGCACCCTTCACCGCCAGGGCCCTGGGAAGTCCTGGGGTGACCCTATGCACGTCCTCCTTGCTCACCACACCGTCTGCTGGGCTCTGTATCCCCGAATTCTCCTCCCATCTTTGCTCTCCCTTTCGGACCCTCGTCTGCCCCCCACGCGCAGCACCCTTCCTGCAGACATCTTGAGAAGATGCTCTGTTTCCTCATGTGCCACATCCCTTAGGACCAGGAAGTAGAGGTGATTCCTCTTCCTGCTCCTTCCAGACGTTCCCGCTCCCTCTTCCCTGCCCCAAACTCCCGGAGCCTGAAGGACGTTCCCAGCTGCCTCCTCCACCCTCTACACCAGTCCCCCTCACAGCTTCCTCAGTCGCCGAGGACAGGCAGTTTGGCCACAGCTCCGCGCCCTCCCCCGTTCCTTCCAATCCCCATCCACAGTGCGGCCGCCAGCCTGCTGGGTGACAGATGGCCCTATGTCAGGCTTCTTTGGGAGAGCCTCCGCTGAGACCCAGTGTCCTGGAGCGATGAGTCCATTCTCATCCACTCTCAGGAATGAGTCCCGGAGTCCATTCTCAACAGCATCCTGGTTCGGACAGTGAATTCTACTGGTCACCTTCTGGATGGACGGGACCTCACCTTCCCGTGACTTATTCATCTTCATCCACTTCTTTCTCCTCCCACATCGGCCACCACACCTCCGTCTTGTCCTGGGCTGCATGCTCACCAGCACATGAAAGCTCGACTCTGAGCATCCCAGACATGAATGCTGATCCTTCTGCTTCCAGGTGTGAAGTGATTTAAACTCCACCGAGACCTTCCATTCAGCGACTCGGTGACCACCACACATCTGTCCAGGGCTCTGGTCGGTGTCCACTCCCTTGACACCCTCTCTTTCTTCACAGTTATCCGTCAAACCTGAAGCTGTTTCCACCTGAGTCTCTGTTGTCTTCTGTGCCCTGTAGCCAAACAGATCTTGCCTGGGACACCCTCACTGGACTGACCGTTTCCTTCTAAACCATGACCACAGACCCCATATGGACACTAACCTTGCGAATCCATCCTATGTGGTTTCTTTCTCAGAAGTGTGCTAGGCCCTGACGTGAGGAAAGATCAGTAGGCTTCCCCAGCTCAGCAACAGAAGGAAAACAGATTGGAGAGAAGAAAACACAAGTCCGTAAACAGAGCTGCAGGGACCTACAGACCCGCGGGCCCATGTAACAGAGATCCAGCCTCATCTTACTGGAGTCCAGGAAGGAGAGGAAAGCATGGAAGAGAGAGGCTCTTCCAAGAAATAATGACATAAACACCTCAAATTTGGCAAAGAAACACAAATCTACAGACTCAAGAAGCTGACTCGATCTCAGATAGGAGAAACATGGAGAAATGTACACCGAGACACATCATCATTAAGCTTTTGAAATCTAAACACGAAGAAAAAAAATTTAAAGCAGAGATGGGACAGGTCACGTACAGGTGACCCCCCAATTCATGTGACAGTGGGTGTCGCACTGGAGAGACCACGGCGCCGAGAGGAAGCGTCACGGGGGCTGAGGGCAAAACAGCATGACCGTCGAGTGTGGGGTCTGAATCCGAACTTGAGGAACGAGGGGGAGATAAAGACCTTTTCCTACAGGGGGGACGGAAGTAACTTGTCTCCAGAAGACCTACCCTGAGGTGGCTGAGACAGTTCCTGCAACGGAAGGGCGGCGCTGGGGGAAGGTTCCCTGGAGGGTCTGCGCCCCGCAAGCAAAGTGGACGAGCAGAAAGGTGGGTGTGCCCACGAGACGCTGCGCTCCGGCCTGAGTTTCCCCAGTCCCACGTGTCGAGGGACACATGGCAATGCCATCTGGTGCCCAAGACACGGGTCTCCAGAAAGGGAGAGGCAGAAGGACCTCCGCGGACGTGGCCCTGGGAGGGTGTAAGGAGCCCCACCCCGGACTCCCGGCTCCGCGCCACACGGCCACCCCGTTTCTCTGTCCCTCCGTATTGGCAGCGGCACCTCCCAGCCGAGTTCCCGTCACCGCCGCACGCCGCGCCACCAAAGCCGGTCTCCTCGAGGTCACTTGCAACTGTGGCCGGAGAAGACGGCACCTGATCCTTGCCCAAGTGTCCGGTGTCATCAGGCGTTTTCCTGCCAGCTGTCCCTGATGCGGGGACCGCTCGGAAAGCCTGTGTTCTGAGTCCCCTCCCTCGTGCCGAGGACGGAGCCGTCAGCTTTATGCACCGCAGCACGGATACTACAGCGTCGCAGACCCTGGAGGGCATTTCATCCTCCGTATCCGAAGCGCTCAGAACTCTTGTTTAAAGCCGGCCACGTCTGCCGAAGGCTCGGCGTGGACACGTCCCCGGAAGCTGCCGGGGCTGCGGCGGGCGACAGCCGTGCCCTTTCCTCCGATCCCGAAGCAGAGCCCGGACTGCAGAGCTTTCCCTGAACGTGGGCCGTGCGCTGAACGTTTCCCTGAACGAGAGCCAGGCTTTGACTTGCTTCCACTCCCAGGTATCTAATGTTCCACCAAACACAGACAGTCCTAGACGCAGGGGACAATTAGAGTAAAAAAAAAAAATGTGTTCTTACGTTGACAGCACTTTGAACTGAACTTGGAGTGTTTTGAGTTCAGTTTCAATTTGTAAAGATGCCCATCTGAGCTCAGAATTTTCTCCAGGGGGAGGCAAAGCCCAGGAATCTTGTGTTTCTCTAAGCACTCGTTTTTTGAGAAGTTGGGGGGAAAAGGGCATAGATGTACAGAGGTGTGTGTACAAAATGTGTGTGTGTGTGTGTGTGCGTGCCTGTGTGTATGTGTGCAGGGCGCGTGTCTGCATGTGTGCAAGAGCGTGCACTCTGTGTCTGTGTGTCTGTGCGTACGTGCGTATGCTGTGTGCGTGCACAGGTTGTGTGTCTGTGCTGTGTGACGGACAGGTTTGGGGCACTCTCTCTCACGAAGTCCACAGACAGCGGTCAGGCGGAGGCACGCCAGCGGCGCGGTGGGCCCTCCGCACTGGCAAGCCTCCTCATGCTCCTGACACAGACCTCGCGTGCCTGCTCTGTCCTTCTTAGGACTCCCGCCGTCCCGGGGGGTACGACAAGCAGACAGGAAGCTCGCCGGTGTGCATCGTCGGCCTGTGCGGAAGGATGGGCCCCCGCCGGAGCCGACGGCGAGGAGAGCAGCCAGACGCCCCTGCCAACCCCAGCCGCAAGCTGTCCCTCCCCTGCCAGCAGCCAGATACAGCTTTGATCACGTCCCCGCCGGCTCCAGAATGCGCTGTGCTCCCCACCCTCTGCAGAATGCAGGCGAACTCCCCTTAGGAGCTGGCTGAGGTCACTGCAACCACACATCACAGACCGGGCGGCAGAAGGAACAGGTTCATCGTGTCCCACTTCTGCAGGCTGCAAGTCCAACATCAAGGTGTCCACACGGGTGGTTCCTTCTGAGACCGCGAGGGACACTCCGCTCCAGGCCTCTCTCCCGGCTTCTGGTGGTTCGATGGCAAGTGGGGCGCACTCTGGCTTGTAGAAGCCAATCCTGTTCTCTGCCTTCAACGTTGCATGGGCTGCTATGTGTGAGTGTCTGTCTCTGTGCCCAAACTTACCTTCTTGTTATAAGGGCAAGAGTCACGTTGCATGTGAACCCCCCTCAATGACCTCATGTTCACTTGGATACATTGGCAAAAACCCTATTTCCAAATAAGGTCACATCCTGAGGCACCGGGGGCGAGGACCTACCTCAACAGGGCTTTAGCGGGGGACACAATTCAGCCCAGAACGCCCCCCTAGTTGAGCAGTCCACGTTGTTCACCACCTTTCCGACCTTTATGTACCGTCTTGGATTCCAGACTCCTCTTCTCTCTCCCACCAGGATGCTCCCAGTCAGGATGCTGCCTGCGAGACTCAGGGGTCCTCCCGTCCGTTTAGACCCCACTGAGTCACTCTCGTGTGGCTTTCCTGGTGACCTGTGTGAGACTGCCGGTGTCAAGTTTTGGATGAGCAACTGCTCACAGACTTCCTTGCACTTCTTTGATCCTACAGGACAACAGCTGGACAAGAGAGGCCTTGGCTCTGGGCGAGCTGTGAGTGGAGCGGAGGGAACAGGGCTGCCGGGAGACTGCGTAACCTTCCAGACTGCTCTCCCTGCCCAAAACAGTCCTCCCTAGCTCCCGACGCCCACCCTGCATCACCCCCGAGAGTGGGCGTCAGCACCGAGCGCGGACAGAGGACAGTGCATGGACACGCGGGCTGCATAGCCACACAGGTGCCTGGGAGGCCCTTAGGGGGCCAGACAGAGCCAATCATCGAGAGAGGACTATGACCCCACGCCAGGGCAGAGGCCAGATCTTCCTGTGTTGACTCTCTGAGGACAGAGAGAATTCGAAACTCCAGCCTGCCCTTCCAAATCATCATGGCAGTACAATCATCAGGCCGGAGGAACAGAATGTCTCCCACTGAGGAGTTTGTAAGCTGGATTCCTACCTGGAAAACCCGGAGCCCTATCCTACACGGACGTCTTCTTGTGCTTCTGCTCTGGACCCAGCAACAGGACAGGCAGATCGGCAGCTCCCTCCCAGCCCGTGGGCCCCACAGTCCGATGCCTGTGCTCTCTGGGACGAGCACACCACGAGCTGGTCCTTCTGGACCCTTCAGCGTTTGTTCTAGACCCTGCCGTTGAGCCTCGATATCGTCTTTCTTCTGTTCTGTTCTGCGCCGCGGACAATGAAGTGTTTCCACGGGAGTATACAGTCATCCCAACGAAACGATGTCGAATGAACCAGTGAGTGGGACAAGGTTGATGGGTCCCCAAAGCACACTTTTGAGGCAAACCATCTACCAAAGCAAGAGGAAGGATGGTTTCAGGTGCAGCAGCTAATGAGCTGAGCCCACGGCTCCCTCCACGATGAGGCTCCAATGTCCCCGTATGCACCTGCTCTTGCTTGGCTGGGAATATGTATCTGTGGCCCCCATGGATGGCTCTCAGCCACCTGAAGATCTGGTGGAGAGGGGGGTGGCAGGAGATGTCTTGCATGGTCCCAGGGACAAATGATTTCTGTTCTTGAATGAGCAAAAGAGACGGCCCCACGGGCTGGGACAGCACCACCCTGGATCTCTTCGGGAATTTCCAAAGGTAGACGAGATGTCTGAGAGTGAGGGCAAAGGGTACGCACTGAGGAAAGTCACTTGGTCGAATAGAAACACACCTGGATTCTTCCTTTCTGCCTGCGGGCGGACACTGGGGCTCCTCCTTTCTCTGCTCCCTGTTGCCCTGTCCGCTGGGGGCACAGCCAACCCTCCTGGGGAGTCAGACCACCATCCGATGCCTCCTCCACCCGCAGGCTGTCCCCCCACGCCCTCCGGTCCCCCTCAGAGAAATAACGAATGAGTCCCTATTTGTCCCCGGGGAAGATCTTTCAGAGCTAAATTAACTTTGTTTCCCAGAAAGTCACTTGGGCAAAAGCATCCTCGTTCATGCTTGCTTTCTCTTCAAAGTGTCTTCCAGATGCTTCCATAAAAACTCTCCTCTGTTTCTCTCTCCAGTCTCTTTATGATTCCAAGTATCACTCCCGGCCTGGCTTAAATAGACCAGTACACTCCTTCAAAGGGGAATGGCAATGGAAAGCATCTTGTTTTACATATTTGGTACAAATTGTGTCTTGATCTCACTCTCCATGGCTGGCTCTGTGCTGGTTAACTAACAACTTCATTTAATTGGAAAGAACACAGAGTCCCAGTGATGCTTTAGACAAGTGGACCATCTGCCCCGTTAGCCGGGGGCTAAGTGAATGCTCTGATTCTCTTTTATAATACTGCCCCCTTATTTACAGAGCCCTGAAGTGAAAATAGAAGTCAGGTGAAGGAGAACTATCAATCATTAAGTCAAGAGGTTTTAATTGGAGGCAAATAGACTTCCAGTTATCTGAGAAATTGTATGCAAAAATTTGAGGGTAGGTACACATACTAATCATTAAGTTTACTTTGTGTGCCAAAGATTATAATCTGCTCATTCAGTACCCACCTAGTTTTCTTCCTTAGCCACAGAACTTAATTTTATGGGGAATAACAATGAGTCCAGCTACAAAATCCAAATTTCTCAGCTTCCGCTGCAAATAGATGTGGCCGTGCCTGAATTCTGGTCACTTAGTAAAGCAGTGTATGTAGGGTGGGGCTTTCAGGAAAGCACCTTAAAAGACAAAAGGACTGGCACACTGTCTCTTGCCCTTTCACCTTTATTCTTCTTCCTACCTGGAATACAGACATGATGGCTGTGCTCCAGCAGTCATCTTGGACCAGGAGGTAGCTTTGAAGTTGAGAGCTACATACACAGGATGGTGAAATGGAACTTTAGAAGCAGCCTGGCCCTGCCTTCTTTGGTCCTGTTTATGCAAGATAAAAAATAATCCTTCTCTTTAGGCTGCTGTCATACAATTTCTATTTTATGCAGTTGAATCTAATGCTAGCAGACATATTCCACCCCACCAAGTACAGGAAATGTCACATTATTTTTCTAAGTCAATGAAAAATAAAATTCAAATCCCATGAAGCTGACTGGTAAGACATTTGATCTCAGCCAGGTGTAAAGGGCCCTCATGCCTATCTCTGGGCATCTTTATTTAAGAGAATGTGGTGAAGTCTTCTCGTATTTGGTTCATCAGGATGACTGCTAAGATGCCCATCCAGAGGGAGGGAGAAATTACCCCAGAGATCCAGGCCTGGTGTGGGCACTGAGGTCTCGGGTCAGCGCCCGTGGGCACTCTGAGCAGCCGTACCTGTCTGCCCCCACCGGCCCCTAGGGTATCCTCTGGTCTCCAGCAGTTACCTTCACCACTCCAAGACCTCTTCAACTCACACTCCTCCCTAGAATCCGGCGGCCCCCTCCTGCCAGCCCTCTTCCTCCAAGCTCACCTCTTCCCTTCCCCTCCTGGAGGACCCCACATTGTCGTTTCTGGGGAGAATGGTTATTAAACCATAAATTCTCTTCCCTGAGGGTGGGCAGGGCTAGGGAAGGACATGCTCACCCTAGGAAGGGGCTTCTCCCCTTGTCCTGCTCACTGGCATGGGAGCCCATCCTGGGAGAGGCCCACCACCTTCCCTGAATTCACAGACAAGGAACGTAGGGCCTACGGAATAGGCTTGAACATCCCTTGATGAAGCCTGTTCTTGTATCCACAGAATAGGGAGCAGTTGTAAGGGTTAAGAGCTCAGAAACTTCAAAGACAAAACAGGGACAGAACGGAAAGCGAAGTAGAAAACCAACGCGGTTTAAATTGGAAGGGCTCTGATCTTAGTGCGGGAGAAAGGAGGGAAAGGGCCCACAGCCCGGGCCGCCCCGGCATGACCTGGGACGGCGACAGTCCGAATGCGTGCCAGCCCATGCCAGCCACTGTTTGCCCCTTACAGTACGTGACATTATTAGATATTCTACCACAGTTAGAAAAAGAAGCAGACATGGCAAATAAACAGGTATATGAACTCTTGCAATCGGAAGTCACGAATAAAGCTGAGTCTGGTGTGAGTGATGATTATATAGCAGGCCTTATAAAAATCCAACATTGGCCCCTCACTGGACCGTGAGAAAGATGCTTTACTCCCCCAATATTTGAAACCACTGCTGAGTCTAGGCTGGGGTTCCATCCATTCCAATTCCTTGTCGTTCTAAAGCAATCATCAATTGCTCCTCTGCAAACTCTGCCTCGGTTTTCCCATCTGCAAAATGGCCCACCCCTAAAGAGGCCTGGCCAGTGTGGTTGGGTGGAGGCTTTGTCATCGTCCAGCTTACAGCTGTGGTGACGTCTGGGGGCCTGGGTGTGGGCGCTCCCGGAGGTCACGTGCCGACCGGGGACAGGGTGATGGGGTTCAGGCCTGTTTGGGTTTGCAGCACGTAATGACGGTGTTGCAACAGCTTGTGTTGTTGGATTTGGAGCTCGGTTTTGGGCTCTTGCCATCTGATTAATGTGCCCATCTGACACGCTCGCCTGTCTAGAGACTAGACCAAGTCTGAGGCCCAAGAAACTTACTGTACTTTTTTTCCCCCAGGCAAATCAATCCAGAGGCCTGATTTTCTCTAATGAGTACCTGTGGTCCCACTGAAAGAAAGTCCAAGTGCCTCCTCTGAGTCAGCTGCTCTACCCTGTTGTTTCTTCCCTGGTGATTACATTTCCTTGCAAAAAAGACAATTAGTCCAGGGAATAAGCTCATTCACGCAGAACACCAGGAGGTCGCAAGACAAGTCCTCAGATGAGACAGGAAATGATCTTAAACTTGTGCTTTTGGACGAGGGAGAAACATTCAGAGGAGAGACTTGATCTGCACACTGAGCCTGAGGTCTCAGACTCAGGTCCGAGGGCGACCAGAGGGCCACGAGGAGCCGGGAGCGGCCAGGAGGGTCGCCTCCCCCTGACCCCACGCAGGCCGCCTCCCTGTGCCGCGTGCTGACTGCCGGGTGTGCAAGCGCCGAGCCCGTTGCGCTGTGCACCACGGAACACTCGAGGGTGTGATTCACGCTGGTGGAGGAGCGGTCTGCTCCGGACTCACACCGGCCCCCGGTGGGTTCCAGGCTGGGTGCTCTCCGGCGGACACACAGGGGGACGTGGGCTTTCTTGGGGCACAGGGCGTTCGTTTCCCTCACGGAAGGGTGTGATTGGAGCTCGGTGGTCTCAGTGATCTGGGAGAGGCCCCCGGGCACCGTGCGCGTGCACCGTGTCAGGCCGCAGGACGAAGGCGATCAAGGTGAAAGGTGGCACTGAGAGCCAGAGACAGGACTGCAGGTCCCTCCTCGGCCGAGGCTCCGGGGACCTGGCTCGCGGCTCCCGACTCATCCTCTCGCGCAGGATGCCCCAGCTCCGGATAACTCGATCGAGTGTTCCGGAGGCCCCCCAGCAGGGAGCTGCTCCACGAGGCCCCGCCGGAGCAGGCAGGTGCCAACGGAGCCTGAAGGACGGGCTCTCGGGGGCAGCTCGGGCGCCCCGACTGCAGCACCTGCCGGCGTCCGCAGGGCAGACGTGCCCGTGCCGGCCGAGCCCGCGCTGCAGCGCCGGGCACCCCCCGAGGGGTCGGGGCTCCTCTGTGCTGGGTCAGCACCCACCTGGGAGCCCGCCCGCCGAGGGGAAACATGCTGAAATAGCTCGGGAGCCAGGAGTGTAAGCAGCGCCCTGGTTTGGATGTAATTTATTTAATTGTCCCTTAACATAATTTAATTTTTAATAATAGCTGAGCTTACCAACCGGCTCATAAAACCCTGACAATTTAACGAGCTGGCTCTCATCTTCCTTCCCACCCCTCCCTGCTCCTGACTCCCCTGCAGCCCCGGGCCGCCCTGCAATTCCCTGCTCACGTTCCCACCCTGCCCGGGCTGGCTGCAGGGGGAGTGGAGAGCAAAAGCAGAGGCACCCGCGGAGGCTATGCCCGCACTCCGGCCCGGGGGGACCTCACACCTGCGCTGCCAGCCCTGTGTGCCGTCACCTGTGTGGTCCCCGGCGACTCCCGGGACCCATCCTGCTCTCTGCCTGTCCTGCTGAGCGCTGGCCCCGGGCACGGCCTCGGAGCTGTGGCTTTCCGTCATGAAAGTGCTCGGGACTGGCGACCTTGGGAGCCCTGACCCCAGGGAGCGGGGAGCCCACCTTCACAGCTGCCTTGCAGGGGAGGGACAGTCTTCCCCATGTGCACTGTGGTCCTGGCTTCGGAAGACGCCTGTGCCACCCGGGAGGAGGCCCTGCGCCCGTCCCCTCAGCAGGGTTTGGAGAGACAGGCGGTTCTGAGGGGCAGGGCCGGTGTGGTCGGAGGGCACAGCCCCACCTCTGCCGCTGCAATGCCAAGGCCCAAAGCCACCCCATCTGACACGTGTGCTCTCGAATTGTGGTTTATAAACGCCTTTCCTGCTTGAGTCAGCTGGAACGAGAAGGGGTGTTGGCCCATGGGGCTCAATTAAACTGCTGTGTGCTGGAAGCCCCCCTGGGATCCCACCAGGAAGCGCAGCCCGGCTGCGGCCTGGGGGCAAAGGCAGGTTAGGTCTTGGTCCCTCGGGCTCAGCTGGGGGAGGGGCAAGGAGAGGCCGGAGAGGGATGGACCAACAGAAGCAAGAGCGGCACGGAATCTGGGGACACGTGATGCTTCATCGCATCAACAAAAGCAACACCCTCGGAGCGCTTACTCTGTGCCGGGCATAGGGCCATTTTTTCACCGGACCGTCGTCACAGCCCCTGGACAGCTAACAAAAAAGCCATCAGTTTCCCGGGGCCCCAGACAATGCCCTTACCTGAGGAAATCTCAGGCACACAGAGGTCAGTGAGGGAGGCGGGCAGTAACCGAAGGTGGCCCCGGTCCAGTTCCTGCTTCCGCCTCTGGGGGAGGGCAGGGCCTCCGCACGGTGACCCCGCGGGCTGTTCCCTCCCCCCGTTGCAGAGCCATAGAGCTCCCCATCACAACGTTGCAAACCGGTGTATTCTGATGTATGTCATCTGCCTCTGGCTTCTGAGAGTCCAGGCCCAGCCCTGCCTGAGCCGGAGAAGGCCCCCCTCTCCCCTCACCCCTCCCCACCTGCTGCACCTGCGGCCTGTCCCTGGGCTTTCCGCAGCCCTCCCTGGGGTCAGCTGGCTGAATGCGGTCTCGCTCAGGCCACGTGTCTGTGGGACGCTGACGAAATCAGTGCGTCCTTGAACCCGTCCCCGGTTGTCCAGAACCAGGTCCGCAGCACCCAGACTGAGCTGCGGGCGCCACTCCGTGCGGACGCGGTGCACAGAACAGAAAATGGTCAACAGTTGATCACAGCCCTTGTTTTGTTCCCAGAGTGAAGGGAACAGAACGTGCAGGAGGAGGACGGACCAGCAGGGGCAGCGCTGTCACTTCCGACAAAAACAAGCTGTTTCTGAAACAGCCAGCGCTCCACGATTGTGATTTCCAGGGGCCGCTCTGCTGTGTGCCTGTTTGACCGAACCCCGGGGTTCTGGGTGGAGAACGTGTGCTGCGGCCCGCCGTCCCCGGCCAGGGACCAGCTGGAGGGCAGGAAGCTCGTGTTCAAGGTGCAGCGCATCTGCCCTTGGCGGAAGGCAGGACGGCAGCCTGGCCCCCGGCGGGCAGGCCCGGGTTCTGGGGGCTCAGCCCCCTCTAGCGGGAGCCACGTGCCCGGGCAGGGTGACGGGCCCCCCCGACGCACATGCCTCCCCTCCATCAGCTTGGTTCTCCCGCCGCTTCTGAGCGGCATGCTTGGCTGGGGTCCGCACGCAGGGGGAGGCCCGGCTGGGGTCCCGAGGGTCTGAAGTGACTGACCCTGGCCGTGGAATGGCCTCCTCTCACCTTCCCCTGCGGGTCCCGCCCTTCCCAGGCTGGGTGTTCATCCCGGGAGGCGCTCAGCGGGAGCCGGGCTAAGGCTTGGGCCTCGGAGGACCTGACATGTGGGCAGGACACAGGGCAGGACCCAGGGGAGGGGCTGAGAGAGTGGGACTGAGGCTTCCCAGACCCCGCAGAGCCCGCTTGGAATGACGGAGGGGAGGGGGTGTCTGGGACCTGCCAGGCAGTGGGCGGGGTGGGGGCTGCCTTCCAGGGTCGAGCCGGAGACGCCGTGAGCTCCCTGGACGCAGGCTCCACAGACACAGCCCTTCGTCGGCCTCTGCGCTTGTCCTGCGTGACTCCGGATGGCAAACCCCAGCCCCCGACATCAGCTGCCCGGCCGACAGCTCAGTTCTGCTCCGACACGAGTCAGAGTTAGCCCTTCTCTGCAGGGGAAGGGCCTGGTGCTGTAAGGCTGGGCTCCCTTCAGACGCTGGTCCCAGGTCCCAGGGGCCACCAGACTTCTGATTTACCAACTCTCAAGTCAGGGCTCCCGAGACCCTGAGCCGGGCTCCCGCGTGCGTCTCGCGGGGGACCTCACGGACTTGCACGGCAGAGCCTAACAAGGCCAAGCTGAATTCCGCCGGTGGGGGGACATCCGCGGTGACCGGGCTACAGAGACCAGCGGGGGACGGGTGCTCGGGAATCGCAGCCGAGTGGGTCCCTGGGGGGGAGGGGTGTGAGGTGGGGGTGCCCCGGGGGTTTTGTCCCAGGCCCCGGGTGGTGGCTACAAGCCTGTTTCCCCAGGTAGGACTTTGCTAAGGTCCCTGCTTGCTTTATGGGGTTTTATGCACTCGCCGTATATTTAACAATAGCAAGTTAAATATATCCACTCATATGTATTTATATCCGTCTGTGCACACGCACTATAAATACCACACTATCTCTTTTCCATCTGAGTCGGCGAAGGTCTCGCTGCGGGACCCACTGGCATAACCGGTCTGTCCAGCGGCTTTGGGCCCTGCCAGGCGGTGCCTCGCCGCCGCCTTTGAATCGGGGCCCTGCTGGGCCTGTTGGGCGCTGCCCGGGCTCGGGCTGCTCCCAGTGCCTCCCCGGGAGGAAACCAGGGCGGGCTTCTCGGAAGGGGAATCAGCTCAGGGTTGCCCTGTGGGCCTCCCTGCCTGCAGGGTTCCCGAGGGTGACCCTGTCGCGGCTTCTGACCTGGCAAGTCGGAGCGCGGACTGCCCCGCCTGAGGGCTAGAGAGCGCCCAGCGGGGAGCGGGCCAGCGGGGTGCTCCTGCCTCCCAGACGGAGCGCGCGTGTCTGCGTCTGCGGCCCCCTCTCAGCCGACGGCCGCGGGCTCGAGGGAGCGGCCGCTCCTTCCTGCGGGCAGCAGTGCTCTCAGAAGCCGGCTCTCACCCTCGAGGCCTGGCGGGGCCGCCGCGTTTGGGGCTGAGAAGACCTTCCACCCCCCTCCGCCCACCCGCCGTGCCGCCCAGAGAGTGATGATGACTGGGACGGGCCGGGAGAGCCTGGAAACCCCGAAGAAGGGCTGGGGCGGGGAATGGCGGTAGATCCCCGAGGGAGGACCCTGGGAACGGCCCGCGCCGGGGCCCCAGCCCGGCCCCCAGCAAAGGCGCAGGGAGCCGTCACACACCTGGGTGCCCCGCAGGGACTCTGGTCGTCTTCAGCCACGCGTCAGCTTGGATGGAGTGTTCCTCTTCCTGCCCGTTCCCGCCAACGGGGCTGACCTCTGTTCTCCGGACGGATCGCGCTGCGTTGCTTTGACTTTTGTTTCGAAAGCAAAGTGCATCACGGCTCTGTTGTTTTAATATGCCGCGGTATTGGCAAGTTCATTTCTTTGATTTTTTTTTTTTTTGACAGGTTTATCTCACCTGTGATTCTGACGGTGAATCATTTTCTGCTCTTTCCCCATGGTGGGGGCCAGAGTTTTGCTTGGCTGGGTTTGGGGTCTGGAAGCAAGGAAGGGGGGCGGTTTGCAGGGAGGGTCTCCCATTTGCTGCACTCTCCTGGGGGCGCCCGCATTCTCCCCACGTCTGCTTCCTGTACACTGCACACAGCATCTGGGGGGGTCTCTTATCTTTGGCAGAATGAAGTGATTTCGGACTCGATTTTTGGCAGCATGTCTGTGTCGAGATCTTGCAAGTGGGGGAGGGCTCCCCCGAGCCACGTCGCGGCGTTTTAGCTAGTGACAGCTCGGGACTGTGGGGGCTTGAAGCACTTCGCACAGAAGGAAAACGAGCAGATGGATTCCTACATGTGGATTCAGAGAATTGTCGGGGATGCAGACCACATCCAGGTCGGCGCTCGGTCCCCACGAGTGTCGTGTCCTTCCACCCCACACCCCCTATTACACCTTCAGTCAATATTTGGAGGCCTGTTTAGGTAAATGTCAGGAACTCTCAGGACTCCTTGCAGCAGGAAACCTGACACCCCCCCCCCCAGCCTCGCATCACAATCAACAGGCTCTGGCCAAAACAACAAACCAGCTTCCTGGAACAGGCTTGCTCAGAACCACCAAGAGAAGCCCGAGAAACGTCAGCCTGACCTCTGCCTCCTTGTACGCACAACCTGACCTTCGAAGATCAAACAAATACACCCTTCCTCCCGTAATCCTCCGGCTGCTCGGAGCTCCCAGGACGATCAGAGCTGGGTTCGCTCCTGCCGGGCTGGCCCAGGACCCCGGGTGTCCTGGCAGGTGAACCGCCGCTTTCACCTGGGTCTAGCTTTGCCAAAAGAAACGAAAATAGCAGCTTGCAAATGCAACAGAAGATCTCACTTCCTTACATGGAATTAAAGACACGCAGGGAAGAGGGAATGACCTAATTAAAAAGACAGGCCTCTTGGTGTCCTATGAATAAATACTAGTAACAATATTAAGAATGGGAGCCGGAGCAACGGTCAGCCTGCCGCGCCCCCGCTGCAGGGCGTGCGGCTGTGACAACGCAGACGCCAAGGAGTGGACACCTGTCTGGAGGCTCGCAGACCGCAGCACGAAGCCTCTGACATGTTGGCTGTGCTTTTGGTGTTAGCCGTGAACCCGGGGGCTTCTGCGGCATCATTTTCATAGGGTGGTGGCTCGCGAGTCTTTGTGACCCCTGGGCCACTCTGGGTTTTCTGCGTCTCCATCCGACACAGACAAGACACTGATTCCTTTTGCTCGTATCCTTCATGAAGCTTCACGGTCAAGGATCTTTGTGACGCCGCCCTGGATTTGCTTGTAAGGTGCACAGAAGAGGCTCCAAGATTGCGCTCTACAAGAAAAGCTTCAGTAAAACATCGTCTTTAGGAAAAGAATCTACTCAGAATTCCAACAGTGGTGCCAAAGGAAAGAGAATGATTAGCCCGGATGCCGAGATGAGCTGAACGTCTGGGCACCACCAGTGGTTCCGGCCCCACACCAACCGCACACCCGCACTCCTCACCGCCTGTCTGTGGCGGCATTGGCACGCCCCTCCCTGGAGGGGACGGGGGAGGCTTGGTGCTTAAACATTCAGCTATTTCCTCCGGGGGGCGCTCCTCTGCCCTGGCCACGGGTGCTGGAGCAGAGCGGCCAGTGCCCTTGGAACCCTGGGATGGGGGTGTAGTCCAGAGACTGAATCCATAAGTGTTTGCATGTACAACGAACATTGTTACCATAGAAACCCCGTGAAAAGACAACCGAGAGCCTGGCCGACCCAGGCAAATGAAGGTTTTCCTCTTACTGCTTGCAATGATCCTGCTAAATTGCACTGGTTTCTTTCTGTCGAGGAGGCAGGGACTGTGACAACACTCATTCATCACCCTGTTCCCATTCGTCCGACGGACAAGGACCCTTGTGTCTGTCAAGACAATCCGTCTTCCCAGCAACCCCACAGCTGCCGTCCCACTGCACCTGCCTGCTCGTAACAGGTGTGGTGTTTTGAGATCCAAACCCCAGAACCTGGATTTACAGGGAGGCCGGATGCTTCATTTGGGGTTGGCCATTTTTCCTCTGTGGAGCGGTGCCCCTCTGGAGAGATCGGGGCATTTGAAACCTTATCTGCACCCAGAAGAACACTGTCAGCATTTGCCTCTTGCTGTGGGCCCCAAGTGCTGGACAGAAGGATAAGTAAAGGATTTAGGCCACTTGCCTCAGCTTTGGGACCGAAATGTCAAACCAACCGGGCCCGCATGTGAGCCTCTGGCATTTCAAGAATGCAGCAGCTAACAATCCAAGTGCCGGGCGCGCTGACCAGTAAAGCGTGTCAAGCCCAGTTGGCAGACGGTGGAGAATAAACACATAGTGGGCAGATAGAAGTTTTTGCTTTTTCTGCTCAACTTTGCATAACACAGTGCCTTAGCTTGAAAACATCACCCATGATCATTCCCATGCAAATGTACCTCCCAAGAAAAATACTGTGGGCAGTTTCTATTCTGGGAGAAACTGATAAACAAGAACCTCCCTTGGGTGCTTTTCATCATGATATTTAAGTCAAGGGGGAATGTTTTCAGGGCAAAAAAGATGGCAATCTGCTAATATTTCTAGCTACTCAGAGCCCAGACTCTCTCACAAGGTGCTGGGTGTGTGGCCCAGGCTCCCTGTGTCTGCTTC
The DNA here is from genome assembly GCA_002007465.1 of Ailurus styani. Taxonomy (NCBI): domain Eukaryota; kingdom Metazoa; phylum Chordata; class Mammalia; order Carnivora; family Ailuridae; genus Ailurus; species Ailurus styani. Next base: position 74,978 of record LNAC01000454.1, on the reverse strand, counting down.
TTGGCAAGGTGTGATTCGCACCACTTGGGATGCACTTGAACCTTGAACAATGTGGGTTCAAACTGTTTGGACCCATTTCGACACAAATTCTCTTCCGATAAATACAGGATAGCATTGTAAATGTATTCTCTTCCTTGTGATTTTCTTAACATTTTCTTTTTTCTAGCTCACTTTATTGCGAGGATACAGTCTATAATACATAGAACATAGAAATTATGTGTTAATTAACTGTTTATGTTATTGCTAAGGCATTAGGTCACTGGTAGGCAATTAGGAATGAAGTTTGGGCAGAGTCAAAAGCAATCTTGCAGGCCAAAGCAATCTTGAGAAGAACAAAGCTAAAAGTATCACAACTCCCAACTTCAAGATATACTACAAAGCTTTTATCATCTAAGCAGTATGGTACTGGCACAAAAATAGACATATGGATCAATGGAACAGAATAGAGAACCCAGAAATACTCTTAAGCTTATATGGCCAATTAATCTATGACAAAGGAGACAAGAATATATAATTGGAAAAAGTGTTTTCAGTAAATGATGTGGGAAAGACTAGACAGATCTATGCCAAAGAATAAAACTAGACTGCCTTCTTACACATGCACAAAAATAAACTCAAAATGCATTAAGGACCTAAATGTGAGACTGAAACCATCAAAGTCTTCAAAGACAACACAAGCAGTGATCTCTCAGACGTTTGTTTCCGCATGGTATTTATGGGTCTGGCTCCTGAGGCAAGGAAAACAAAAGCAGACATAAACTATGGGAACCAGACTGAAATAAAAAAGCTTTTTGCACAGCCAAGAAAATCATCAGCAAAACAAAAAAGGAACCTACCAAATAGGAGAAGATTATATATTGAATGAAGGGTTAGTACCCAAAATATATAAAGAACATATACACTCACACACCAAAAAACAAACAAATAAACAAAACAAAAAAAACACAACCCAGACACATGAAAAGATGCTCAACTTCGCTCATCGTTATTAGGGAGATGCAAATCAAAACCACAGTGAGATCTCACCTCACACCGGTCAGAATGGCTAGTATCAAAAACACAAGAAACAAGTGCTGGTGAGGATGTAGAGAAAAAGCAACACTCTTGCCCTGTTGGTGGGAATGCAAACTGGTGCAGCCAATGGGGAAAACAGTAGGGAGGTGCCTCCAAATATTAACGATGGAAGTACCTTATATGAGCGAGTAATCCCACTGCTGGGTGTCTGCCCAAAGAAAATGTAAACTTTAATTCAAAAACATATACACGCCCCTATGTTTATCACAGCATTGTCTGCAGTAGTCGAGATATGAGAACACCCCAAGCATCCATCGATGTATACATAAAGAAAGGGCTTATGCCAAGTGAGATAAGTCAGAGGAAGACAAATAACACATGATTTCGCTCACACGCAGCATCTAATAAACAAAACAGACCCTTAAATACCGAGAACAAACTGGTGGCCAGAGGGGAGGGGCGGGGGATGGGCGAAACAGGTGGAGGGGATTTGGAGGTACAAACTCCCAGTTATAAAATAAGTAAGTCACAGAGATGAGACGTAACAAGCACACAAATAAAAAGTCATACGTGGGTTTTTGACCGTGGGGCAGGCCAGTGCCCTAACCCTTGAGTCGGTCAAGGGGTCGGTTGCATGTGGTTTCCTCTTTCGAAAATGTACAAATGCCACAAACTCACACGAAACGAGGACAGCACTGAAAAGGGATCGGGTAAAGAAGATGCACGAGTGAGACATAAGCTCCCGACCTGAAAATCCTGATGGGGCCGATCGTGGTGTGCTCACTCCTCTCGGGCAGGTGGCGGGGGTCAGGGAGGGTCGGGGGAGGGAGGCCATTGCGCCGGGGGCCTCGCGGGCACACAGGGAACCCACTTCTATCTCCCAGACTCGAACATGTCAGACTTTGGCCTCAGAAGAGGTGTCTGATTTCGGGGGAACTGAGGAGAACCGCGCAGGGACCCTGGATCAGGGTGGCGGGGCCTCCCTCCCGGCCCCTCCAAGCTTCAGAGTTGAGCAGGAGCACCGGGTCGCCTCCGCGTCCTCGTGGACTCTGCGGGGATGGGAGGGATGGGAGGAGGGGGTCTGTGAGACGGGAGGGGATGGGGCTGACTCCGCCCGCCCCCCAGGCAGCTGGAGCCTGGTGGGGGCTCCCGGTGGGGCCAGGCCTGGTCACCAGCAGCCTGGGGGGCGGGGCGCAGGCCGGAGGGATCTTGTGCACGGATCCGCCCCCCACCCACCGCGCCCCATCTTCTGGCGTCCCCTTCCCGTTGACAGCGGCTGCACCCTTCCTCTGGCTTCTGTCCTCACCGCACCCACCTCAAAATCCCCGAGCCCGTTCAGCTCTACCTGTAGAACATGCCAGAACACTGCCCACCCTCCTGCTTCACTCCTGTGCTCAAAATCCCCAGCAGCTCCCCCTCCACAAACCTACAAAGCCAGCTCCCTGCTCCGGGACCTCAGAACCGGCTCCTCCTGCTCCCCCGCCCCCCAGAAGCAGCCTACCCGGAGACAGCAAGTAGCAGAGCTGAACTTGACTATTTCTTTGAATGAACTGTTCTGGGAATGAGCCCTTCGTTGAAGATAATTTTCGAGAAATGTCAAAAATACACCAGCCTGGTGAGGAGTAAAGCCCATTTCTTTCAAAGAATCACGCAGATGCTCACAAACCAGAATGTGGCAGAGAGGTTTTCCTCCACAAGTGGCCCATCTTGCCCCTTTGGGGTCGGCGTCTCGACCCACAGGGTGGCCCCGGAGGCCCGGGTGTGTTTTTGCTTCCAGAACTCTGTCTCCCCCATCGTGGCTGAGCTGGGAGTTTGGAGCTGCACCTCCTGCTTAGAGTCAGGCCGCCTGGGAATTAATATTGCCATTGATTCTTTGCCTTCAGGGCATCTCACATCCACGGCTTGGCTCCCAGCCGAGTGGCAGTGGTTCTCGTACCTTCCCCTAGGACTGAAATGAGATTGTGCACAGGGCGTGCTTAGCTCGGACACTGACCCTTCGTGAGTACTTAGTACCTCTTCATAATACCAGATCCCGTTGTGGGCCCATTTCCCCTGCGTTCCAGGTAAAAGTACTCATGGTTAGCTAGTTTGGGGAGCTCTCTGACAAGCACTTAAGTTCCTTAATTAGAGGGGCGCCCAGATGGCTCAGCTGGTAAAGTGTGTTCACCTTCAGTTCAGGTCATGATCTCAGGGTCCTGGGATCGAGTCCCAAGTCAGGCTCCCAGCTCCATGGGGAGACTGCTTCTCACTCACCCCACCCCCTTGCTTGTGCTGGCTCCCCCCACACCCAGCAAAATAAATAAATAAATAAGTAAATAAATAAATAAATAAAATCTTAAAAAAATAAAATAAATATCTTCTCTAACTAGGAAACAAAAGTGGGGCGCCTGGGTGGCTCAGTTGGTTAAGCCTCTACCTTCAGCTCCGGTCACGATCCCAGGGTCCTGGGATCGAGACCCACATCGGGCTCCCTGCTTGGCAGGGAGCCTGCTTCTCCCTCTCCCTCTGCCTGCCCCTCTGCCTGCTTGTGCTCTCTCTGACAAATAAATACATAAAATCTTCAAAAAAAAAAAAAAAAGAAGAAAAGAAAAGAAAAGAAAAGAAAAGAAAATTGCCTAATAAACACAAACTTCTAAATTCATCTCAGAAGCTCACTGTACGTCAAGATCCAATCGCGGAACAAATGCATGGTTCCCTCCCCAGGTACCTAGAGAAGAGGTTCTCAGATTTTAGAATGATGGGGGTGCACGGCGCGGCGGGGGGGCTCCACTTTCCCAGAAACCGAGCCTGGAACAAGTGTCTCATCGGACGCTCACTTAGACCCCGGCTTCGTCCCTTGCTGCGTCTCCGCGCCCTGCCCTTGGTTCCCGTGGGCCGTGTCTCCCGAGCATTCGGACTTTATGGCCACTGGAGATGCCGTGTGTGCGCCATCCTGACTGCCTCTCCGGGGCCTGCGGGGCCGCTCGGAGCCTTTCGTGCCAGGCTCACCCCCGCCGCTGCCCCCACTGGTGGCAGCTCTGATTCGCTTTGGCGAATCTGGAAGCTGTTTCCCCACCTCCGCTCTGATGACGTCACTGGAGCCCAGGGAGCAGGTGTACGCTCTCCCCTCACGTTCCCTGGGGGACTCTGGGTCCGGCTTCAGACTTAGGCCCCGCGGGCGCCCCCTCTGGCCCCACCATTCGTGCCCGGACAAGCACGCGTGGGCCCGGTGGTGTGGTTCCCGCTTGGGGGTCCACCGGTCCTGCCAGGGCGCACAGCCCCACGGGCCGCGGTGCTTCCTGGCTGGGGACAGCCCCTAGGGGCCCGTCACGCCTCCTTATAAATTCTTCCCTACCTGGTGCTAGCATCACTTGGTTCCAAAATCTTTAATGACTCCCCGTGGCCGTAGAGTTAAGTTATTAATGCAATACAAACCCAGGAGAATACCCAAACCCACGAGGGGCCGCAGCCTTCTAAACATTGTCCTCTTCCTTCCTGGTGGCCTTGAGGCGCCCTTTCTCGATCATTTCCACCCGACTCCTAGTCACTTTCATCCTGGGTGTGTGCAGGCGCGTCTTTAACTCCCGTGCTTAGAACCCTGGCTTGGAGTCGCCACAGGAGTAGTCAGCTTTCTGGAGCGGCTAGTGTCCAGAGCACAATTCCTTCCCGCAACCCCAGGCTCCCCTCACCCCAGGAGCCCCCCTACCTCCAGACCTGGCCCCAAGGTTTCCAGGGTACCTCTGTGTCGACCGCAGACCCCTGTGCTTCGCCCCATCCCGTCCACAGACGCCAGAAGTGTCCAGACTCCTCATGCAGAAGGATTTGTTTAAACGACGCTCAGAGCCGCTGCCATGCACATTTTTCTTGCCTCCCAACATGAACCCCAGCATAGGCGGGCACGATTTCTTTCCTAAGCAAATTCATCACACAGGAACCCACCTTTCCCCGGAGACGGCTGGTTTGACTTGATGCGGCCTCTTCCAGGGGCCGCTGGATGGGACAAGGGACGTGGAGTGACAGTCCATGGCTTCTTCCCTTGGGGCCTGGGGCGTGATCCGGGGGGTCGGAGAGGGGAGGCTGGCGGACACGGGGGTGTGGAGCCCTGGCTCGCGGCCGGCAAGCCGCCCAGAGAGGGGCCCCACAGGATAGGCCTGAGCGTCCGCAGGCCCCGCACCGGAGCTGGGCCGCCACCGAGAGCATCGGGCCGGGTGCGAATGGCACGCCCCAGACCCGGCTGTGTTCCGCCAGGTGGGGGCCTCTGACCCTGCGTCCCTGAGGCTCGTCTCCCTCCTCCGTGAGCACAGAGGGTGCTGGCCGTCACCTCACAAAACACGCTTTTACATTTTAAATGACCACTGTTCAAATTCTGCATTTTCTTATGAAAATTTTCAAATACGCCAGAAGCTGGAATGATTTCACAGCGAGTGTCTGTTGCCCCCACACCCAACTCGCCGACCTCAGACGCTGTGGGCCTTGTCTGTCGCCGGCCCTCACCTCCATCCGTCCAGAGCTAGTCTCGGACGTCAGTTAGCCGCTTTTCAATCCTGGTGTTCGATTCATGTTAACATTCCGAAAATCACGGAGGAAGGGCCCGGGATTTTGTGATGATCGAAGGGGCACACACTGAACGGAGCTGAAGAGTACGAACTGAAGGCTGAGAGGGGCCGGCGGCCGCTGGGAGCTGCGAGCCTCTGCAGGGAAGTAGTCGGGAGGGCCTCGAGCGGCGCGCGGGGAGTGTGGGCGGGAATGGGCAGGGTGGAGGCGGGAGGGGAGGCCGGTGGCCGAGGGGACACTCCAGGAGGTGGCGCCACAGGCGGAATGCAAACTGGAAACCAGGCTGGAGGTCCCACTGGGTTTCTCCCCGAAGAGGCTGTGCCGAAAAGGCAAGGCAGGTGTGAGTGCGCAGGACGGAGAGAGCCCGACTGCAGGGACCCGCGTGCTCCAGATTGGCCCTGCAGCCCGTGGCGGCCCCGGCTCACGAGCAAGCCCCCGGTGACACACGTGGGCCCCACGCATTGGGCAAGGAGACACTTGACTGCAGCGATGACTCAGGTCTGGGGTGGCCGCAGCACGTCCTCCCCGGCACAGGGCTCCTGAGGCCACCGTCTGTCTGGCCCTCGAGTCTAGAAGGTCACTGCTCATTCTGTTCACGAGGATAGGCGTTGTACGGTAACAGGTTTCTTTAACTCTGCACATTCAGGAATTTCTCAGTTAGAACGCGTTGGCGATAGAATTTGTCTCATGCTCAATGTCGCGTGAACAATATGGCTCTCTGAGGAAGCGATAATGAGGCGGTGTTTCCAAACTGTCTACCATCAGTCGTTTGGGGGGGTCTTCGGGAACTAGCTTCACAGCACTCAGCCCTACGGCTCTGGGCCAGCCTCTGATCACGGGACTCCCCATCCTGTCCACGGGACTTGACGTTAGAGCTCAGTTCCATCCCAGGCAGTAGAGAGCGGAAACTGGAACTGTGGACCTACAGCTCCGCGGGGTGGTCCCACAGTCTCTGCTCGGCTCCGGGGAAAGGCCCGGCACGAACGCTCTGTGTTCCACGGCTTACTTTCGTGCACATCGGAAGAAATCCTACACTTCGGATTCACGAGTACCGTGTTCAAGTTTTCCTGCTCTGTCATCGCGAATACTAAACCCTCCTTTTATGTTGTAAACCAAGGATAGTGATAGGTAAGGAGCAAGGGTCTTACAGGAATGAGAATTAATATTGGTTCAATAATCCATATTAAATCAATATTAATATTGACGACGAGGCCCCTCCTGAAGGATCCAATATGTAGCAAGTGCTCCAGACAGGTAGTGAGTGGTAACATTCATGTCAGAGTTACCAGCTCTGTCCTGGTGAGAACTTACTTCAGATTTTCATAGTACGCACTCGGTAATACTGTGCCTGGTGAGTTGAAATAAACATTTACATTGGAAAAATATTTTTTAAGAATCTTTTAATCATAGTATATGCGAACGAAAAGCCCTGGGCTTGGAGAAGGAGAGAATATAAATTGCAGGAAATAATGTCTTCAGGGGAACCATGGTCTTATTTTGACATGAGAGTAGTAACGATTCACGCTGCCGTGGAAAGCAGGTGCGCAGCCAGCCCAGGTGACAGCAGGACCCCCATCCCCCACCCAATGCCCAATTCCATGTCTCTGTCCAGGATTCCCTGGAGCTCTCACCTGTTACCCCGAGGGAGGGATGGGGTGACCTAGTAAGGGTTTCGACATTCCCAAACCTTGTCCAAGTGAAAGTAGCTAAGGTTTTGCATGCTGCCCATTTGAAGATCCCACATTAGATTTTGTCCAAAAACAAGGGTTTGCTACCAAAATGCAAGTGGACGGTGGGTGACTCTGTCTTCAGCAGCAAGGCCATGTCACTTGGGAGCCAGTGGGAGCAAGCACCATCCTGTTCAGACCCCCTTCCCCCCCGCGGGGCCGCTGGTGGCCATAGGCGTGCAGGGCTTGGGGACAGGGAGCTACAAGGTCAGACCCTGAGACAATTCTAGAGTGAACACCCCGTTCACTGAAAGTTTCCAAGCCCACTGTCCTGGCTACACATTTCCATGGGGGGGCCCCGAATGCAGGATTTGGCTGCTTGGCTGGTGGCGCTGTCTTGGAGGAAAGCGTGAGCCGTCTCCCTCATGGGGCCCTGTGCCTTGTGTCCCCTTCTCTCTGGGCTCCTTCATGAGTCTTCCGCCGCCTAAGGTGGCTCTGGGCTATATTCACGCACAACCCTCCTGACACTGACTGTGTAGGTTTTTCTCACGCCAAGTGACTCTCCAGTTCTCGAAGACGCACCTGGGAATCCAATAATTCACCTCGGCTCTGACACTAACCACCCGGGGTTGGCATAGACCCCACAGAGGAAGCCCGAGACACTGCCCCCTTCAGATGCCAGCCACAAGTCCCAGGTCATCTCCGGTGCCGTGCAGCCGAGTGGCTCTGAGCTGGGGCTGCCCTTGACCCCCTCTTCAGATTGGATACTTGGCCAGCACGGCTCAGAGAACTCAGGGAAGTGCTTGACTCACTATTACGCATCTATGAGAAAGGAGGCAACTCTGGGAGAACCAGACGGACAAGGCGCACAGGGCAGGGTGTGGGGGGGGGGGCGGGCGCACACGCCTTCCCGGGCCACGCCGCCCTTCCAGCACCCCCACGTGTCCACCCACCTGGACGCTCCCGAACCCCGCCGTCTGGGCTGTTTTATGGACGTCTCATTACTCAGGCACCACTGAGTACGCCATCGACCACTGGAGACCGAACCCACTTTCCCCCTTCCCTGGAGGGACGTCAGGCCGTGGGGGGAAGGTGAACCCTGTGATCAGGCTTCCGTCTTTCTGGAAAGGAGCCCCGCCCCTCCCGAAGACACCCACGTAGACATTCCTTACTGCATCACAGCGGCCTTCCGCAATATCGATCGGGGCCTGCTCGATAGCTACCCCGTGTCGAGTTAGCAGGACATAGTGATGGACCCCCATCTCTGCCCCCGGGACGGCTCCAGCGGCCTTTGGAAGCCACACAGGGGCCTTCTGGGGTCTGACGCTCTGGTGGCCACTGGCGTGCGGTCGGCAGAACATGACATGCTGCCTCCAACGCATGCTGTAGACCCGCGGCTGGGGAATTATTCGCAGTGTCGCGGTGGTGATCGCTGCTGGTGTCTCTCTTCCCTAACCACCCGGGGCGGGGGGAGACCTCTCTCTGATGCGTGGAGCACCTGCACGTTCCCACTCAGAGTTAGCGCTCAGTTAGGATGCGAAGCGGAAGGGGACAGACGCTACCGCCCATCCAGTCCCTGCACAGAGCTGGTCACAGGGAGAGCTCTGACCGATGGCTGCCGACCACGTCATTGTGACTGTAATGAATGGCCTTCCCGCCTCTCCCTGTTCTTTATCCTGAGGTCTTAAGATTGAGTATCCGGCCAGTGTTTTCCGCCGAGGCAGCAGGGAACCCAAGGGACGGGCCCAGATGAGCGTGCAGGAGCCAGGCCTGGAGAAGAAGCGGGGACCACCGTGAACGTGGTCGGGGGTTTTGTGTGTTCCCATTTCATGCTGCCCCAGACCAGCGTGCAGCATTCCTTGCACCTCATTCCAACGAAATCGACCTTTGTTCCCTAATTGAACGATGCTTCCAGAATACATAGGATGGCTTTAGGGGCGGCCACCAGGAAAGCGCTGTGAACACTTGCCCTCGTGGTCTTGGCTGTGCAAAGCCAGCACAGAGCAGATCACATGGTCCTTACAGGCTCCCAGCTCACTGGGTAAAGGGGTGTGGGTTTGTCAGGTTGTCCAGAAGAAAACTCAGAAGCAAGGGTGTAAGTCCAAGTCCTTTACGTGAGAGGCGATCCCAGGAAGCTGGGGGGGCCTGCAGCCAGGGGCCGTGTCCTGCCGACGTCTCAGCCGCGGTGGGCCTGGAGCTCAGCGCCACGGGGGAGCTCTGCACCAGCTGCCGTCCCGGCCTCGGAAGGGGCTGGGGCTTTGACGGGGGACCCTGCCCGCCCCTGCAGAGGGAGGCTCCCGGGCTTTCTGGCGCTGCCTGCCCGCCCCTCCTTCCCTCCAGGGTGCTCCCACCCCTGCCCCAGGGAGCGGCACCGATGGGGACCCCGTCAGTGGGGACGCGGGCAGGGTGCTCCTATTACAGGGCAAGTTGAAAACATCACTGTCCCTTTAGGTTTAAATCGCGCCGCGTTGATGACACGACAGTCTTTGGAGAAAGTGTTTCGCCTTCCAGGTTTCCTCTCTTCGCCCTTCTTCTCTCCGATATGGCAGGCAGGCTTTTGAGGCATCAGATCTGTTGTCCCTGAATTCCCGCCTGGCTTCCCCATCTCACCAGGCTCGTCTGTGGACGCTGGTCCCATCCGGCTGCGGGGTGCTGCCTACAACTCCCACCGGAGTCCCCGGTTCCGGCCTGCGGTGCCGGCCCCCGGCGCTGCCGGCCTCCCATGCGGCTGGCTGGTCTCTGGGGACACCGACCACTGCCCCTCCGCGCCCAACTGCACGTCCCCTCCAGAACACCGAGGAACCTCTGGGCCCCGGGGGGACGCACACGGGGAGACAGCACTTCAGGCTCACTCGTCTATGCGTCCTGACCACCAACGCCGCCCGGCTTCACCGGGGCACCAACGCACAGCCCTGGGATTCCAAGCTGGGGATGCGTCCTGGATTCGAGTTTCGCCACCCAGCGTCCCGGCTGCTTGCACGCCTGCTCCCATCCCGCGGGCCTCAGGAGCACGGCGGCGCATCGGGCGTCTCTGCCCCTTCCTCGCTCTCCCTCCCGCCTCTCCTTCCGGGAGCCCGAAGGCATGGGCTCTGCCTCATATCCGTCTCCGCTCCAGCCCCGGCTCATGCTAACCCTGAAGCGAGCATTGCCAAGGCCGGGCTCTTCGTGGNGGGGAAAAAAAAAAAAAAAAAAAAAAAAAAAAAAAGAAAGAAAGAAAGAAAAAGAAAATCCTTGGCTTATAAAACGAGTGTTATTCTGAAAACCCTTTTCTGGACGCCAGAGCATAAGACTGAAGCGTTCTTCCTTTTTGTAGCGAATTGAACAGCCCCGAAGCCAATGAACGTCTGTGGCGGAGGAAGACTCAGGCGGTACAAAGAGGCGCGAAGAGGAAAAGAGCATGGATCACCGATACAGCTCAGCAGGACTGTGCCCCGCTTCCTTTTTTTTTTTTTTTTTTAATACAAGGCCATGGTCAGGAAAGAATTCAATCAGCCTTGCTTATTCTCTCTCCCATTTCCTGCAGCCATCTCTCAGACTGTCCGTAAACTCAGCCTTGAACCTGAGCAGCCGTCGCAAGGCTAGCCTCTTGAAGGAGGAGAGAACCGATCCAAGCCGATGAGCACCGGGTCTTGGAGCTCCCGGCCGTTGGTAGAGCAGCTCCGCGGAGCGCGGGGCTGGCTTCTGTCTGTCTTGTCTTCACCCTGCGCAGCGTCCCTGGGGGCAGCGTGGGTCTGGTCCTCCCAGGGACCACGTCCAGACACAGCAGCTTGCAGAAGAAGGAAGGGACATTCTCTTGCGGCCCCCTCCCCCCAAGCATGGGGGTCTGTGGCAGACACCGGGGGCGCCACCCAGACCCTTCCTCCCGAGAGGGGCCCACATTTCTGCTGACCGCTGGTGCCTCACGGCCCAGTCCCTCCCGGGATTGCATCTGTCCAAGGGTGGCTGCCTTGCTCGAGGGCTTGTGCCCTCCCTGGTGTCGAGCCCTGGGGCATCCCGTAAGCAGCGACCGGTCCCGGCTCCTCACGGGACAGGCGGCGTGTGTGCGGCACCCATGTGCGCTTCCGTTTCCCACCCTGCCCCCTTCTCTCTCCCTCTCTCCTTGGCCGCTCGTGTTCCTTCCTGGGAGCGTTCCCCGTAAATCTCTCCCCCCCGAAACCCTGCTTCACAATCTTCCTCCTGTGGAATTCAGTCTGAAAGGACGAACGAACACTGGCAGTGGTCCTAAGAAGCCGATGTTTTGGACATAGGCCCCCTGCTGGCCAGCTGGTCACGGGGACCCGCCACGGGTACGATCTGTCGCAGGGTCGTTGTTGAAGGTGTGCCGGGAGCAGAGTAGACTGGAGGTACCAGGGAGGATTTCCGTGGCCCCCTCTCCTCTCCTCCCGGCCCCCTGCCCGGCAACGAGGGTCAAGCCGCCGTGGATCCCGGCCGGGAAGTAGTGCGCGGCAGGGCGGAGAGGTCACCCACCGTGAGCGGCAGGAGCCGGGCTCCGGTCGACGCCTGCGTCAGGAAACAGGGGCATTTACGCGGGGGGTTCCCAGGGTGCTGGCTCAGGGAGCGGCAACAGGAAGTGGGACCGCAGGAGCTCCTTGTTACAGGCGTGATCTCCGATCGGGGATCCGGCGCCCTGGGAGGTGGTGCTGACGGTCGGTAGTGGGTCTCCTGGAAGCGCGGAGAAAGTACCGGCATTAAGACGAGTGCCACGCCCGCCGTGGTGGGAAGTGGAAGACGGGATCGAGAGGCTGGGGGACCGCCCCGTTCACACGGGCAGAAGCAGGGCTGGGAACGCCACCGGCTGAGTCCGCTCCGTGGAAGAGTCTGGGAGGAGCTCCATTTGCAGAAGAGGTAGGAAGTCTCCGCCGAAAATCATCTTCAAGGAGCTCAGCGGTGGCTCTTGTTTGCCGTTCGGGCTCCAGTGGGGAGATGCTGCTGCGAAACCAAGCCCCCGACGCTGAGGGGTTGACGGGATCCGGGAATAACGGAGCCCCGGCCCTGCAGTCGGCGTGTGCCGTGACCGCAGTGAGCGGCAGGGCGGGGAAGGCGGCTGGGCCCCGGCGAGCGGAGCCGTGCAGAAGGCTCGCAAAGCACAGCGTTCCCAAGGACAAGGCAGAGGCGCGGCAGCGACAGACAGACGGCCTTGGTGAGCAAACAAACAAACAAACAAACAAACAAAAAAACAGAGGTGAATAAGTACATGACTGAGGACAGCTGGCCAGTAGCAAGTCACTCTTCCTTGTCTGGATTCTGGATCTGGGCCGCACTGCAGCCCTACGGCCACTCCCCGAAGGACAGGCCAAGTCCCCGTGACGAAGGACCCCGAAACTCCACAGTAAGTGCACACGGCCATCCCCCGCCTGGGTCAGGAGCTGCCCAACGATGGCCCGTGAGCCAGACCCAGCGAGGGCCTGTTTGGGTCACCGAGGCCCGAACACAGCCTTTCCCGATCCTTTCTGGGAGGCTAGGTCCACTTCGTGTTGTGACGGCAGCAGCCACAGAGTTTGCTGATCTCCGCCTGTGCGAATCCCTCCCCAGAGGGACTGTGACAGTTCGCTCCGGTGACTCCACTCTGGGTAAGAGAAGCCACGGCCGTTTCCAGGACTTGGGTGCAGAACCAGCTTTGACACCAAGGGCCTGAATCAGAAGCACCTTCATGCCTTTCCCCCTGAAGTGGGAGTAATTGGTAACTAAATGGAAAATTGTCGCAGACCAAGGGACGCAGACCCAGCACCCAGAGTCTGAGAAGGTCTCCGGCCTTCTCAGGCAGGAGGGTCTGGGTCACCACGCACCGTGTGGTCCCCGGACCAGCAGAGGCGCTGGCCAAGAGCAGGGGGACTGTCAGACAGCTCGTGGAGGAGGGGTGTCTCCCACATCTGGGGACGAGTCGCCGTGTACCTTCCACCAGGTTTCTGCGCTCATATTCCCCGGGAAGAAGACAAAGCAGAAAACTGGAGGACCTTCTCCCAGAAGGGGCCTCTTGCCACACAGAGCGAGCACCCCGAGCCACACAGGGCACCATGTGGAAAATCTTGTATGGCGCCCAGACGATGCTCTAGGACTGAGGAGCTCCGTCCCCGCCGTTGGCGGTCCTGCTGCTGGAGGCCCCCGGCCGAGTCCCTCCCAGAAAGGTCACCTACCAGGTGGTGCCGGCTCCCCAGGGACAGCCCACACGGTGACCAGACCCATCCCTGACTTCCACTGGGAAAGGCCCCTGCAGGGCCCCCTCAGCCACGCGGCGCCCTAGGGGTTGGCTGAGGGGTTGGTTGTGCAGAACACACCCCAGCTGAACTTCTCCCCAGACCAGCTCTGACGGAGCCCCCCACTTTCTGACAGTGGTTCTTCCCAAGAACATTCTTCAGTGAGTCACCGGCATGGAAGCCTCCCTCTCTAAGTCCTTTCTCAGGGATCCCACTGAAGCCATAACAGGTGCCCAGAACACCTCCCCAACATGACTGGTCAGAACTGGGTTGTGTGCCCTTTCCTCAGTCAACAAGGAGACTGGGTTTCCACGCTTGGATTAAACCACTTTATTTGGGGGTGGAGGGGATGGAGGGGTCAACCAAATGGCCACTCTCCACAAGATATCGGAATGTGGTGACCAGCACGTCGACCTCCCTGGAAATGGCTCCAGAGCTGTGTCACCGCAGAGACGGGGGTGTGGCGGCGAGGCTGGGTTGTCTGGGGGCATGGGGCAGGGGCGCGGGCTGCACTCCAGGCTGGCACCTGTCTCCCGGGGGACCAGAGCAGCTGCTGGCATGGTTAGTGTCTAAAACACGGCTGGCACTGGCCAGGCCCTATCTCATGGGCACCAAAATATGGAGAGGGGAGTATTTACATTTCTAAGCGCTATCCTCACCCTCTGTAAAAATAAACCTCAAATGTTCAGTGTTTCCTTTGTAAAGGAATTAAATTAATTTTTTTTTCAAAATCACAGGCCACTGCAGAACTTGGAGTCCCTTCTTAAACAGGAACTTGACTCTCCTGTTAGGATTTTAAGGGTACAAACAAAGCCGGACGTGCCCTCTGGGTACTGGGGACTCTGGTTCCGAGGACGTAACAAGAGTTTTGGAAAAACAAAAGCAGAGGATGTGTGGCTCGGTCCATTCAGAAATGCTGGCTGGCAAGGGAAATGGGCTTCCCCTTTCCATGGGGTCTCTGAGAGCACGTCCCCGCCTGTCCCACGCAGCTTCCAGGGGACACTTCTGGCAACCTCAGGGAAACTTCCGGTGGGGACGGCTGTTTCCCTCCCATTTTGCAAGTGGGGCTTACGGGCGGCTGCACAGACAGCCTGGTGCGGGCTGCCCGGGCCACTCGCTGCCGGCTTTCACGCCCCAGTGTGAGCCCAAGAGCCCCGGACGTACAGAAACGCACACCCCGCGCGGCCTGCTGGGCCGCGAGTTTGCAGCTCTTGGGCGGGTGTCTCCTTTCTCGCCAGGCACCAGAAGTAAGAGTTTTCATGAAGTTAGATGCCGACTGGCGTTCTGTCTCGGAGAAAAGGAGGAACGTGGCTGAGTCACAGGCGTGCCCGGCCGATCCTGCTGACTTGGTTTCCGTGACCTCTGTGAGCCGGGCTCTCGCATCTCACGGGTACACGCTGCCCCGAGGCTTTGCCAGAACGTCTATTTTAGCCGTGTCTTATTTTTGTCTCTTGGCAGCATATTCAGTCAGGATATTCATAGTAATCTGGCGAGTGCCTAAGAAAATCAACAACAGGTTTCTTGAAAAATGCTTCAAGATCCAGCAGAAGAAAAGGTGTTTATTCGACTGGTAGGTCCCAGTGATGAGAAACGTATCCTTCGCCGTGGACGTTAGTCTAACCGAGTGCAGTAAAACCTGAGTTCCAGTACGTGTCGTTTTCTGGAGGCTTCGAGTCTTTTGATGACCTTCTGAGAGCATCTGCCCCTTCGGGCGCTTCTGTGGATTTTTGCAGATTTCAGCGACTCCAGGCAAGGGGACGGAGTACGGAAGCCCGAGTGCTCCCCCGCTGCCGTGGGGTTTGAGGATGATGTGGGGAGGACCACAGAGCAGGCTGTCGTGGTGGGTGAGTGCCATCGAAGTGAAGCCCGGAAACAAAATCACCTGGGGGAAGAGAAGAATCCAGTTCGCTAACCAAGCTGCTCTTTGCACCCCTCACCAGGCCATGGAGGCAACCCAAGAGCATGCGAGGCTGCGTGACTGGTTCTAGAAATCTCCCGACCTGAGAAGGGCCGGCGTTGTCGAAGGCACTGCAGGTCCTTCTCGGATCTGGTCCCGGGATGGTATTTAAAGAAGGGTCTAAACAGCCTTGTTCCTCTGCTCCAGGACCCTGGCTTGGATGCGAGGCTTGAGTGTGTCCCGTGGCCCAGTCACGCACCTGCTGGGGCGTGCTGATCTAAGCCCATCTCGATGGGGAGGGAAACCGAAGGAGAGATTTCCTTCCTCTTGCTTAGGGGATGTTCAGGGGCTGGCACGCAGGGACAGTCACATGTTGGAGGTGTCAGTGTGCGGAGACCAAGCTGAACTTACAAACAACACCCAAACACAGGGGAAGCACAGAATGTCTCTGGGCTTCCTCTCCCAGAAAAATACAGTCCTGGTGGAAATGACCAAGAAGCAAAGGTTACGTATTTTCAAGCAGACAGACACGGAGACCTTCCCAGGCTCATTGAACAAGTGGGGGACACGGGGCCTGGAGGACCATGTACTGAGAGTCCCAGGGCTCAGTGCTGGGATGTGCAAGCAGACCATCCCTCCAACGCCCCTCCCCCTGGGCCCCTGCAGGAGAAGCAACACCCGAGTGCAGTCCTCAGACCACGCTCCGCCACCGAGATCTACAAAGAAGGCTGTGAGTTCATGGCAAGATGATTTCTCCCACAGATTTCTCCCAGCTACTTTTCACAAGTTTAAAAGATGGTTCTGGAATCAAAATCCAGTTGACAGTCTACAGAATTCCACTGTATTCTAAAATTTTCTTGAACAACCGACATACGCCTACTTTGCCTTGAGTTCTGGGGACACCTTGCGAATGAGATGTCACCTTACAGACAAAGATGCCCGTGATCGGGTGGCTTCAGAGGGTTGTTCCTGGCCCGTGCCTGTATGTGTGCTCCGAATGTTGGCATGCCCCCATCCATATGTGGAAGCCCAGCCCCTAAACTAAATGCAATCACGGGGGGGGGGCCCTGATTCAATAGAATTCGTGTTCTTGAAGAAGAGACACCAGAAAGCTCTCTATCTCGCCACGTCACAAAGGAGGTCACGTGGACACACTGCAACAGCCACCTAGGAGCCCGGAGAAGGAAACCTACCTTCCAGCCTGGTCTCAGCCCCTGTGGTATTTTGTCACGTGGCCTACCTCTCCCGGGGGTGCCCTGAGCGCTCATGGTAATTACACACAGTCTGGTAACAGATTTATCATTTAGCGATTGCTTACTATGTGCCTGGCTCCATTGGACTTTTATTCACGTCCCCTTCTGTTGCGATGCCTGTCCTTCCCTTTTCTTGGTGGGTCCTGAGCCGTAATGGCGGGGACATGGGTGGCGTCGGGCAGGATGACATGTTGTGGCTGGGGGAAGTCCCTGTGGCCTGGATTTATATGCTTCATTCCCCTTGGGATTTGCACAACTTGGATGGGTTATATTTCTGTTTCTTTCCATACCAGGGGCTGGTAAAACCTACGGGTAAGGCCCATCACCCATCCCCTAGGTTGGCGTCTAGCCACCCTGCATTTGGATCAAGGTCACTGCAGTGGTAAGCTGTATCATGCGGCTGCTGATGTGGTGGGAGTTGAGGGAAGAGAAGGAAGAAAGTCCTATCTGGAGAGCTCACTACACGTGATGCCACTTTTCTCCATACCCACTTCATGCACTTGAGCCTAGAAGGTTCTAGAACAATCTACCCTAAGTAAGTGATACCTTGCCTCACTCACTATGACTTCCATCCCAATGGGGAGCTGAGTGGTAGCTGGAAACAGGATGCTGCCACATGGACCACAGTGTCTGTTGCCATGGAAACCGTATTTCTCCCCACCCCCCTCCCCTGCCCCATGGTCCCAGGATATGAGCGTGCAGGTGACCTTTCAGGACTACTCTTACGGAACAGCATTGCTGTTCCTGTCACATCTCTGCACTTGGAACGCAAGCCCACAGCCCATCAGACGGGTGTTCTCCTGGGTAGGTGACAGAGCTGCCAAAAATTTTTTCAGGTGTGGCCTGGTCTTTAGAGTCAACTGGCAGAAGGAGCCCTTCATCTCTGAGCATAAGCCACTAATTTCCTCCTTCTTTTCTAAACGCAGTCTCCGGGAGGGTGTGATTATCTGGAAGAGACTCCGGCAGGTGAGTACCAGTCCATTTAAGAGCCCAAGTCGGGTAGGCCGACCTACCAACCGTGCATGGTTCTAAAATTAGACTGAAAAGACCGGTGCTCCGTTCTAGAATCCGTGACTCATTTGTTTATTATGCTGGACCAGCACAGCGGTGTTCCCTGTCTCGATCACGTCTTGGTAAGGACGGGAGAGCCCGACCAGCCTGACGCCAGGTCTAGAACTTGTGCTAGAACAGTGGCTCCAAAGTCCATTGTTATCCATGGAAATTTGTCACCTGGAGCTTCAGGGACAGTTAACATAGCTTACCTATATTTATTTGTTATAATAGAGTCACTATATTCATATACTAATATATTTTCTCCATCCCTCTGCCATCTGCCATTTCTCCCTTCAATCTTCTGTCCCCTCCCATCCTGCTCTCCCTCCTTCCTTTCCTTTATTCAGTCAATACCTCCTCTGTGCCGGCGTCACGCTGACCTCAGAGACACGAGGTCGGAAGCTCACTGTCTTCCCCGCCGGGCTCACTGCACACGTGACCGCGCACACAAAGACGTGGACCAGAGCACCTCGCGTTTGGAAACGTGGCGCCTCTTCGTCGTGCTGGAGCTCAGGGTCCGGGTGGATGGGGCGGAGGGGACGGTGCAGATGCAGGCAGGGGCCAGGTCGTGAAGGGCTTGATTTCTTCCACCACGGCGTGTGGACCTGGCTGCCACGGGAGCCACGGAAGGTAGGGGGAGGAGAGCATCACAGTGCTGTGTGTAGAGACACGGTCAGAGACACGAGGCGTGGCCGGGGAGCCGGCTGAGAGGCAGGCTGTAGTACCCAGCGGCTCTGAGAGGAGAGAATCCGCTGACCTTTCCGCCGAGCGGACCGAAAGTGGGGGGCGGGATCTGTGATCCCCTGGGCATCTACTGAGATTTCTTTCTAAGGCGCCGACGGCCCACACAGGTGGTTTCAAGGCCTTGGCGCAGCCCTCTCTCGGCCACGTGTCCGCCTCATTAGACTCCCGAGGCGTCTGGAGTCCAGTGTTCGTGCCTCGTGTCTGTGCGCACTTCAAATAAAAGCCTCCCTTGGGGTGATCAGACACCCCTCCCACTGAGGGGCCACTGGTGGCCGGCCCCCTTGTCCATGGCCTGGGTCCCACACCCCTCCCCCCAGCGGTGCACAGGCCGGGACCTGTGGCCCAGCACAGAGCACAGATGTGAGACCCGGAGACACCATCTGGTCCGGACACACAAGAGGAGGCAAGCCCAGAAGACAGCCCGACGTCTGAGAACAGCCCGACGGGGGAACACGGGGTCGGAAGAACAGAATCCAAGGAGCGGTGGTCGGTACGGGCGAGCCGTCCGAAATGTGGCTTTGCCCTTCGGATTACCCGCAGGACCCGCGGCATTGTCTGGGGCAGGAGGCTCCTCCGGCTGCGGGCTGCCCGGGGCCCTCAGGGCCACCCTCGGAGCCCCAGCGGTGGGGAGCAGGGACCCCACCAGCGGTGCACGTGCTGAGACGCAAGTGGCAACAATCCATTCTCGGTGATCCGGTCGTGTCCCCTTGATGAAAAGCCAAACGGAATGAACCACGAAGCAACCACAAAACAAAGGCTGAAGTTGTTTGGTTAATCGTCCCCTGGGTTTTCCCACGCAGATCGAGGACCTCCCCCTTCTTTAAGGTTGGTCTAAGCTTTCTCCTCCCTGAAGGACCCTCCATGGTTCCGCTCCCGTGTGGAGGGCGAGTCGGTCCCACGCGAGGCCGGCGGGTGCGGGAGGGGGCAGCGGACCCGCGAAGGGCAGCCCTGGATGTCCGGAACATCCCGAACTGTGTGCAAAGGAAACGAGCGAGTCGGAGACCCAGGAGCTCCCCCATTCTGCAGATCACAGACGTTCAGTCTTCATGTGCGTGTGTGCTGCGGGCTCCCACGGTCAGTACGAGGGGGCCCGACGGTCCCGGGGCTCCGGGACACAGACGCTGTGCTCAGAAATGCTCAGAGGGTTGTTACAGTTTCCCTCCTGGACTTAGATTCACGCAGTGGAACTATGTATAAAACATCTCTATATGTTTATATAGGCGTACCTGTGTGTGTGTGTGTGTGTGTGTGTGTGTGTGTGTGTGTGTACTGCTTACAACAAGTAGAAAGCATCTTGGTGGCAAAACCCAGCACGTGTCTCTTGCAGGGTGGGCTGACCTGTGACTGCTGCCAGTGGCCCCTCGGCCCCTGCAGGCCTGTGCTCGGCCACCACCTCCAGGCTGGCCCCCATGGTATCCTCTCCACTGGTGATTGCAGGAGGGCCATGAGGGATGGGGCAGGGAGGATGGAGGGTGTGAATTTTCAAACGACGAATGCACAAGAAATTCATGCTCAGCTCTTTTCACGGGGGGCTTCGGTGTCTTGGAGGCCAATGACACGGACCTAGGCCCTGGGCTGTCACCTGCATCGGGAGCCCACAACTGTCTCAGCCCTGAAGGCTTCTGGTGGCTTGCAGGTGCATAGCGATTCTGAACGGGATGCATAGACCACAGGAACTCCTGGTTCCCAGCTGGGCTGGGACGTGTCCCCTCGGTGACAACACAGACTTTCACCTGCGCCACCCAGAGTGGCTTTGGGCTCCTGCCACGGCCTGAGGCAGGGGCCTCAGCACTGACGAAGCCCTCAGCTGTAGGTCTTCTGTTTCTTAGATGAGTAGCAACACTTCCTGGTAATGATTTTAATTCTACATTATTTCTTCTGTGTTTAATTTTTTCTAATTATTGAACTTGAAAAAATTGTGGTAAAATATACATAACATGAAATCGACCATTCTAACCATTTTTAAGGGTGCAGTCTGGCAACGTTCGGCACACTCCCGTGGGTGGGCCACCGTCCCCACCCTCTGTCCCCGGGATTTTTTCATCTAGCAAAACTGAAACTCTGTCCCCAGCAAACACCGACTCCCCTTCCGTCCTCCGCCAGCCTCTGGCCACCACCCTCTGCTCTGTCTTCGAGGACCGACCCCCGCGGGGACCTCAGGTGAGGGGAATCGCGTGGTGTCTGTCCATTTGTGACTGGCTGATCTCGCTCGGCGGGGGTCCTCCAAGCTCATGCTCGCTGTAGCAGGTGGCCGAATTTTCTTCCTTTCCAAGGCTGAGTACTATTGCAGGAGAAGTGTGGGCCACACCGTGCTCCTCCATCCAGCTGCTGATGGACCCTGGAGGTGCCTCTCCCTTTGGGCCGTTGTGAATGGTGCTGCCGTGCACGTGGGTGTGGGGGCTTCTCTCCACGTCCGCACTTGACATTGCATTATGTGATGCTCTGCTCTGCCACACGAAAACGTGGGCTCTGCGAAGCCCTTTGTCCTTCGTCGTCTACGGAATGAAAGCAACACCTTCTGATCCTGGGTAAGAACTTTCATGGATGCTTCTGAGAACCAAGCAGGCACTTTTCCTTTTTCAATAACTGAATAATAAGACATACTGTGGTGAAGAACTAATGACGGTTGAAACCATCGAGAAATCCATTTCGCCCACTTAACTCTTGAGTATAAGCACGTCAAAGGACTTTTTAAACATGAGCCCCACTTGCTCTAATTGGACCACAGCACTCAAGCGCCCAGCTCCGGCCCTCTGAGCCCCGGAGGGCAGTGGCCCACACATGCGTCGTGTGTCAGCAGCCCCAGGGCACGGTGCCCCACGCCAGGCGCAGACTCTAGGCCATGAGGGCAGGGTGACCTGGGAGAATCTCACCTGGTACGCCTGACCAGAACAGCAAACACAAAGTAAAATTTTTACCAGGGGAACAAACCAAGCACACTGCTTCTCATCAAGGCTTCCCATTGACTCAGGAGGGTGGGCTGATGTGGATTCCTGCACGGTCCGTACTCCAGTTTCTCAGGAAGCTTCTGACCTGGCAAGTCAGCGGGGCCCCAAAGACCAGGACTGGGTCATGGAGAGGTCATGGGGGACCCTGCATGGGCAGGCAAGGCCTCTGCGTGCAGGAGGCCAGCGTGGCCTCGGGTTTTGTGTAGCCCCATGCACAATCCAAGGGACCACGGGGCGCCTGCAGGAGGTCCGGGCTGGAGAGTGATCAGAGCTCTCCACCAGCCTCTCCAGCTTCCTATACATCAGCCTGAGTATCACCCTGGGTAGTGATGATGACGGGTCAGCCAGAAGGCTCTTCGTTCTCCTAAAATGACCCCAATCAGGACCACAAAACACGCTAAACAAATTTCAATGAATAGAAATCCTACAATGTCTGCTGTCAGACCACAATGGCGTTAAACTACGAATTAATGACAGAAACATGGCTGAAAAATCTGGAAACACATTAAGATTAAATAACATACCTCTAAATAACACATGAGTCCAAGAAGAACTCTCAAGAGTAATTAAAAATATTTTGGCTAAAAAATGGAAAATGCAATTTATCAAAATGTGTGACTGCAAAAGCTGTGTTAGGGGAACACTTAGAGCACGGAGGGCATACGTGAGAAATGGAAACCTCAAATCAATCACTTAAGCTCCCACCTTGGAAAACTAGGAAAAGAAGAGCAAATTAAATCCGAAGCAAGGAGAAGAAAAGAACTATAATAAAACAAGAAAAGAAATCAATGAAATTGAAAACGGGAGACCAACAAAGGCAAAGATGCTTCTTTGAAAAGATTGGTAAAACAGGTAAGCCTCCAGCTAGGCTAACGGAGAAAAACAGAGAGAGAGAGAGGGCATAGGTTACTGACATCAGGCATCAGATACCACAGACGTTAATAGGACAATAAAAGAATAGTATGAGCGACTGCACACCCACAGACTTCATTACCTCAATGGAATGGACTCAACCTTGGAAGAACAGAATTTAACAAAACTTACACAAGAAGAAATGGATAGTCTAACGAATCAGCAACTATTAACCTTCCTAAACAGAAAACTCCAGATCCCGATGAGTTCGCCTGTGAGTTCTACGAAACGTGTAAGGGAGAAATAGCACCCATTTTCCGCAATCTCTTCTAGAAGACAGAAGGGGAAGCTCTACTTCCTAATTCCTTCTACGAGGCCAACATTACTTTTGTACCAAGCCCAGACAAAGACATTGCAAGAAAAGAAAACTTAGACCAACATCTCTCAGGAACAAAGAGGCAAAAATCTCCAATAAGATGTGAGCAAATCAGATCCAACAACGTACTCAGAGAATTACACACGACAACCAAGTGGGATAAGTCCTAGCTACGCAAGGCAGGTTCAACAGCTGAAAATCAGTCAATGCAATCCACCCCATCAATGGGTTAAAAACAAACCAATCACATGATCATATCAATAGATGAAGAAAAAGCGTTTGACAAAATCCAGCTCGCGCTCCTGATAAAACCTCTCAGAGAAATGGGAACAGTAGGAAACGACCTCAGCTTGCTGATCATTCACAAAATACCTTTTTACCGGACCTCATGCTTCCAGGTGAGAAACTCCAGCCCTTCCCGGCAAGATCGGGAATGAGGCAGGGAGGTCCCTCTCAGCACACATTTCCAGTACGGCCCTGGAAGTCTTAGCTCGTCGAAGAAGATAGGAGAAGGAAGCCCCAGTGGCTTATGGCAATACACATTTATTACCTCCGTTTCCACGCGTCGGAGATGCAGGCCGAATGTCTGTTCAGGGTCTCTCAAGGCTGCCCTCACTGGACTGTGCTCCTTTCCTGACCCAAGGGTCCCTTTTCGTGCCCAGGCAGCTGTTGGGAGAACTCAGCTCCTTGTAGTTGTAGGACTCTGGTCCCTGCTCCCTTGCTGGCTGTCAACTGGGTGTCCTCTCGGCAGAGTGTCCGGGTCCTTGCTGTGGATCCTTCCGTAGGCTCTCTCACCCTTAGAACCTCCCTTCCTCCAGGGTGGGCCCAGTCCTTTTCTGGCTCACCTGTTTAGGTCAGGCCCACCTGGATAATTTCCCTTTCGATCAACTCAAAGCCAGCAGATCGATAATCTAATCATGAGAGCGATACCCCATCATTTCACAAGTTCTGTCTCACTGGAGGGAGGGCGTTATTCGGTGAGTGACATGAGGAGCTGGGACTCTTGGGACTCATGTGTTTCTCGTGATCATACAAGGCACGAAATTCACCACGGCCAAAGGAAGGAGGCCATAGAGCCTAGTGGTGTAAAGACCCCCGGCTGGAATCAGCCAACTGGGGGAGGTACTCCGGGGCTCCCAGAGAAAGTTCCAAGTCCTCCCTGGCTTCCCTATCTGTATGCAAATATTGACGACTGGAACTCCTGGGGGCCTACAGAGCTCTCTCCCAGCTCGTGCACAGAAAGCACTTGGCTTGGTGCTTGCACAGGCTGCGTCTGAGCAATTGTGCACCTCTCACGACCACTCTTGCCACAGTTGCTGAGGGCCACAGTGGCGTGTACCAGAAGGTTCCCTCATGCATGCAAATCCCACCACCCTGCTGTGCTGGAAAAGAGCCAAAGACCTTCGGGAACTTGGGATGAGAATTTCACAAGCGAGGCACACCCTACAGGAGGGCCTGAGGGGTGAGCCGGAGCGAGCGTTCTGGGGTCCAAGAGCCCCTTGAATGTGGCCAAATTCTGAGCCAACCTGGGCAGGGCGGAGCATCAGACACGGGTTGGGCGACAGCATGCCCGAGCCAACACACCCACGGGAGGGTGCTGGGGTCCCCGCCACCTGCTCTGTGCTTTTGACAGGGACAACCTGGGCCCCTTCTGAGGTCATCAGCACTGAATCTTGGCTACACATTTCCTGGGTCCTCGTCCTGTGTCTAACACCAGCCCTGCTTGGGGCCTGACAGGAGTTGCTTAAGTGCTTTCCTTCTGGGAAACAAGTTACATAAACCCGACTCCCTGTATGGCCCCATGGGAGTTGGGTTACTTAAAAGCTTGCTTTGAGTCCATCAAAACAGGGCCTGCCTGGGAGGGCACTCATTAGCGAATGCTGGCCCAGCACCTTCTGATGTTAATTACTGTTATTGGGATGTGTTCATTAAGAACGCTGAGAATAGTTTTGCAAGAGACAGTGTTTATTAAGATGCAAATTGTCCCCTGCCGCCCTCTTTCCTTCAAGCTTTGGAAATCAAAGAGGGTGATGGAGTGCATGTTTATTTTAAGAAGACTTTTCCCACCAACCTAGCTGGTGGCTGGGCAGCGAAGTCCTGGGCCACTATATGCGTTTCGGCAGTGGAGACCTTCTCACGTGGCTCTACCTTTTGAGGATGAAATACTGGCAAGGATGGCGCTCGGAACGATTATGGCCGCGAGAGGGAATATATGTCTCTGCCGCCCGTTGCAGAGTCCAGACCCATGCTGGCCCGCACGGCTGCCACCGGCCCCACGTGGTTATTGAGCCCCTGACACACCGCTGGTCCAACTGACGTGTTCGCTGTGCGTCCAACACACACGGAGTTTCAAAGACCTAGTGTAGAAAAAACAATGAAAAATAACTCATTAATGCTTATTCGGCAGGGGCGGGCAATGGTACTGATTGCATGTTGAAATTATAATATTTTGGCTACCCTGTCCCCAAATTGCTTTTAGTATAAAAGTTCCATGTGTTTCTCTCTATGGGATCAGTGTAGCCTCTACAGAATGGGTGAGTATAGATGGAGCTCGGGTCCTCTTTCCGTTGGTCACGGAGGGCTGTTCCAGCCGGAGCAAGGGCCCTGGTTCCACCTTCGCCTTGGGGTTCAGAGTAACCTCCTTTCTGGGCCCTCTGCCCCCTGCCCCGCGTCACTGCCCGTAGCCCTTCCAGCCCCGGGCCGGAGGGCTGTGACCTGCACGACACTGGCCTCACCCCTGTGTCCCTGCCTGTTGTCGGGGCCTGTGCCCACTCACACCAGCTCACCCCCAGCCCCCTTCGCGCCCTGGGTTTGGAAACGCGCCCGGCCTATGGTGTCCCGAGACACCGCTCCTGTGACCCCTCGTCCCTCCCCTGCGCAGTTGTCCCTGTCACCCCTGCCTGTGGACAGACTCAGGGGTTCCCTCTCCATGTCCTCGCTGCCCTTGCCTGCGTTCAGGACGACTCAGTGTCATCTGCTTATTAGGCTGCATGTTCCTGGAGGGGGGAAGGACACCCCATCTTTCTATCTGTGTCTTCCTGGCACGTAGTAAATACTGGTTAGAAGCGACGAGCGAGCCGGAGGGGGCTGTCTGTGTGCCCGGCGCGCCGTCCCAGCTGGGACGCTGCAGGCTCTGTTTCTAGTTTATGTTTACTCGTTGCTTTTTTAATAGCAACGGAAGCCACAGCAGGGCACAGACCCAGTGGCCCTCTGCAGGTGAGAAGGAGTCCAAGGGGCTCTGACTTCCCTTTCCAGCCGTCCGGCCTCCCCGAGGGTCATGCGGGCCACGGGCGTGGGGGTACTTGTCGTGCGGCTGAGAAGTGAGCGCAGAGCTGCCACCAGGCGCCCATCAGGCACCTGCAGGGTCGGCGGGGCGAACGGAAGGCTCAGAGGGCTGCTGGCTGCTGCCTGTTTTCACGGGAGATACAGATCTTCCCCCACGCGGGTCAGTGTTTGTGTAGTTTGGTGTCGGTCTGTTCGGGGTTGTTGAGGCCACGTTGCTTCATACGCTGGCCTCCTCCTCCCCGGACTGCCCCACGTGAGGAGGCATCGGCTCCTGCAAGCGCCTTTGGCCCCGTTTGCCCTCCCCCTGGGGGACCCTGGCGCGGGGGTCCTGGCACAGGTGGGCGCCCGCACAGACAGGGTGCCCCCTCCCAGGGCATCCCGCCTCAAGAACACTCAGGATGCAGGAAGCGGGGACACCTGGGGGCTCAGGTGGTTAAGCGTCTGCCTTCAGCTCAGGTCATGATCCCGGGGTCCTGGGATCGAACCCCGCGTCGGGCTCCCTACTCAGCGGGAAGTCCGTTTCTCCCTCTCCCGCTCCCCCTGCTTGTGTTCCCTCTCGAGCTGTGTCTCTCTGTCAAATAAATAAGTAAATTATTTTTTTAAAAGGCTGCAGAAAGCAAGCCGAGCGACAAGCTTGATTAGACCCCCTGTGCCCCTGCGAGGACTCAGCCAGCATCACCCAACCAAAGAGAGTCTTTGCTCTGCAATTTGCTCGGCTCTTAGCTTCTCGGGAACACACGCTTTGATGGATGAAGACCCAGCTTTTCTTTGGTCAGAAGAGCACAGAAAGTTTGCCCATCCAATGACGTAGAAACCAAAACCGAAGCCTAACTCGTACGAAATCTCCTTCTCCCTTCCCCACCTTCCCACTGGGGGAGGTCGGTGGAAGGCCGCAGAGTGAGACGGAGGGAGGCTCGGAGCCGCACCCGGGCCCCTAGCCCGCTTCGGCCGCCGGCTCCTCTCCGGGACGCTGGCCCGCTGGGCTCACGGCGGCGTCCCTGGCGGGTGGCCCACATCATGCGCTCCCTCGGGACCCATGGGAGGCTGCTCTCTGCTCAGTTAGACCAGATTCAGAGCGTGAAGATCTATGTTCTTTCCCTCCGGCGTACACAGGTTGCTGTCAGGCGACACATGTCAGGCCATTTGGTGGCGGGTTCCCTGCGGCCAGCCCGGCCGGCCCTCCACGCAGCTGCCCGCGCCCCCCCGGCAGCTCCCCAGGCCAACCGAAGAGAACCCCAGCTGGCCCCCAGCAGGAAGCCGGGAGGCTCGGCGTGAGGGCAGAGGTCACTCGGCAAGCCCTGCACGTTCTCCCACACCTGTCCCCTCCCTCTGAGTCTCGATGACTCAGGGCTTCAGGGATTTCTTGGCTTTTAAAAATTCAAATGCTGACATTGTATGACTATCGACCGTGTCCAGAGACGTGGAGCACCGAGGGGCTGGGCTGGGCTGGGCTGGCATCCGGTCCTGGACCTGGCGGCCCTCGGCCCGCAGGGTGCTAAGTCACATGGCCCTTCAAGCCTCAGTTTAACCATCTGTAGGATGAACACATGACCCTACGTAATCTCTGGGGTCCAGCCTCTCCAGCAGTGTCCAAAGCCCAGGGACAAATGAAGAATCGGTCGTCATAGAGAGCAAGCCCACTTGCCCTCCTGGGGGTTGGGGGGCGTCAAATAGAGCGCACCCCCTCCCCGTCTCGTTAGCCCATAGCTACCACCTGGCATCTCGTGCTGGTCTTGGCAATTTGAAATATCGTGTCTTGGAAAAGCTCCGTTAGGTGCCTTGTGCTTTGAGTGTTTCCGACTGATGGTCATTTAAACAGGAAGATATTCTTCAGACGTGTGTCTTTGGGACATCAGAGTGCCACAGTGAACTGCACGGTTCAAACAGGGGATCTGCTGTTTCGTCCTGGAAGATCGAAATGCCACTAAGAGTTTCTCCCGTAAACTGACTGAACGGCTTGCGTCCACACCGTCAGGCGCTCCAAGTGAAGGCATCACCTCACAGCTAAATGCAGCCTTTGTTTCGTTGTCATTCTGGGACTAGCGAGGTGGATCCGTGAGCAGGTCTCTGTACACTGTGCTTGCACGTTTGGGTGGGAGTTAAATGATATCACGTTTAAGATGTAATTATTAATATCACCGTGACTAATTACGTTCGCAACACACAATATTTTCGCATGCCTTATCTTACCAGATCACCCTGAAAGCTTGATGGGGGGGGCAGTGTTTTTGTTTATTGATGAGAAGCGCAAATCTCAGAGAAGTGAAGTGATTTACTCAAGGTCCCATGTGCTCAAGGTCACGGGACTTTCAGACTTATGCCCCAGGTGCTCAGTCTGGCCACTGTTCCCTTCATCATGTCCGTGGTTTACGTGCCCTTGGTAACAGTTCTGAGCAGTGACTCCAACAAGTGGAAATCAAGAATGCCCTTGTCTAAGTATTTGAAGCCAGTAAGTTTACAATACAGCTATTTTTTTTTATTTTAAATAGTTCTTTGGGGCGCCTGGGTGGCTCAGTGGGTTAAAGCCTCTGCTTTCAGCTCAGGTCATGATCTCAGGGTCCTGGGATCGAGGCCCGCATCGGGCTCTCTGCTCAGCAGGGAGCCTGCTTCCTCCTCTCCCTGTCTCTCTGCCTGCCTCTCTGCCTACTTGTAATCTCTCTCTCTGTGTCAAATAAATAAATAAAATCTTTAAAATAAATAAATAAATAAATAAATAGTTCTTTGAATAAAGACAGTCAATGTTACTCCACTTGGACACTAGTCGCAGTCCTCATTTCCATGGATTTCTGAAGGTCAGCACCATTTATTCATTTAAGAACAACTTCTGCGTTTGAAACAAACTCCCCCTGAGAGTTAAGAAGCTTACTTCTTATGATTATGGGTAATCATAAAGATCAGGGTTTCCTGGACTCGCCCTCAACAACTGTACATTACAAAGAATAGTCTTCATGTGTCTTTTAAAAAGAAAATCCCTATCAGTTGCTTTAAATTCAGTTGAATCTCATTCCCCCCCAGTCCTGCCTGATTTTTATGGGGGTTGATTTTCATCTAAAAGGGTTTCACTTCACTCTGCAATACGGAAGGTCACCTGTCAGAAAGATCTCAGTGAATCCACAGATGTGGCTGGAGTATAGAGTGACGCCGGGTGCATTTCTCATCACAGTACTGCGAGGCTGCAGGGAGGGGACGTCCTGCGTCTCTGTGTCAGGTTATCCGCATATGCATCTCACCGTGTCCTCTGGGGCAGTGCTTCCAGCTGCGCTTTAATGAAGGATCCAAGTCAGGGTGGGAAGCTCTCATCAGCCTAGGCTCGTTTATCAATTGCTGGAACACCAGAAGGAAGTGTGGTGGGCAGGGCATGGGGTCACAGCAAGCCTGTGGGCTGGCAGCATCTGTGGGCAGCCAATCACTTGTGAAGCTTCCAGTAATCTGGCACCAGGGTGCTCCCCTGCTTGGATGCTTACCCCACGGGAGAGAACAACTATTTGCTAAGGGTCTGAGTCCAAGTATTTTGCAGAAGTAAGTCAGAATCATCAATAATAGGGCACAATAGACTGAACTATAAAGAATCTTCCGGATTTTATAATTTTACTTATTTGAGTCTTCTCTCTTTTTCTCTTGGTGAGAGTTGCTAAAGTTTTTTCTTTTAAAAAGGGCAAAAGTTTTTTTGAAAAAGTAGCTCTTAGTTCCATTGATGATTTCTATGGTCTTTTTAGTCTTTATTTCATTTATTTCTGCTTTGTTATTTGCTATTTTCTTCCTGTTACCAACTTTGTTCTTGGTCTAGTTCCTTCAGCTATAAGAAGGGAACCCTTGTGCACTGTTGGTGGGAACGTAAATCGGTGCAACAGCAAACAGTATGGAGGCTCCTCAAAAACTAAAAATAGAACCACCATATGAGTAATTCCACTCCTGCGGATATGTCCAAAGGAAATGAAAGCAGGGTCTTGAAGAGATGTCTGCATCCTGATGCTCATTGCAGCGTCATTCACAAGAGAAGGCGCCGTAGCAGCCTGAATGTCCGTCGACAGATGAGTGGATAAGGGAGGAGCGGTGGGTATGTACCACGGAGTATTACTCAGCCCTGACAAAGAGGGAAATCCTGCTCTCTGTAACAACATTCATGTCCCTTGAGGGCACTATGTTCAGGGAAATAAGCCAGACGGAGAAAGACAAACATAGGGACGTATCCCTTACATGGAACATCTGGAGATGGGG
Organism: Ailurus styani; assembly: GCA_002007465.1. Taxonomy (NCBI): domain Eukaryota; kingdom Metazoa; phylum Chordata; class Mammalia; order Carnivora; family Ailuridae; genus Ailurus; species Ailurus styani. The sequence goes on along the minus strand of LNAC01000454.1, from coordinate 44,944 downwards.
AAAAGGGTCTTAACTTTTAGTTACAAAATGAGCAAGGTCTGAGGATAGAATGTATCACATTTTTTGAAAAAGCAGCTCTTAGTTTCATCGATGATTTCTATGGTCTTTTTAGTCTTTATTTCATTTATTTCACTTTCCTTGCACTGAAGCAGCTCGGTGGACAGCCACAATTCCCTTTGTTGGAAAACAAGGGGGCCCACGCCTTGCACGTGGCGGGGTGGGCTTCCCGGGGAGAGATGCGGGGCGGGGCAGGAGGGGGGCTGAACCTGTTCTGCATCCTCCAGCCTGGCAGAAGGGCGCGGAGGCCTTTGAAGGAGCTGCAGAGTGCTTTCCCTTTGCAGGGTGTGCTCCCCAGGGAGGGCCAAACTGGGGGTGGGGGTCGGGAGACTGGCTGGGAGGCTGGGTGTGTGCGCCCCTCGGCAGCTGCCTGCCCCCGGCTGTTGGAACCTCAGAGTCCGGAGCAGGCTCCAGGCATCGTCCTGCAGGCAGAGTGGGAGAGACTGAGCAGCATGGGAATCTCGGGTGGGAGCCCACGAGGGGTGTCCCGGGAGAGGAAGCCCAAGAGCTGGGAGCTGCCCCGTGGAGTACCTGGCTCTGGTGGGGTCATAGGGATGTAGGGTTGTGTTTTGAGGACCTGGGGGAGCTCCTGATAAGAAAGAGAGCCAGCTCAAATCCAAAGAAACGAGAGGAGAATGGTGGGCGCCCGGGGCCGTGGGAGCGGCCCTGCAGGGGTGGGGAGTTGCTGTTTAGAGGGCGGGCAGTTTCAGTTTGGGAAGATGAAAAAGTTCTGGAGATGGATGGAGGTGATGGTCACAAAGCTTTGTGAATATATTTAATGGCATTGATCTATACACTTAAGAAGAGTTAAAATGGAAAAATTTTTATATGATATATATTTTATCATAATTAAAATAAGAGGGAGAGAGAATGTGGGGCATCTGGCATCCAGGGGCACCAACATCCCGCTAGAACATTGTCAGTGAGAGAAAGATAGGGTAAGGCCTCTCCCTCTCCACTCGGCTGCCTGGGATGCCCACCCCCAGGAGACCTAAGCCACACAGGGAACGTGCAAAGAGGAAAAAGGTCAGGCCTCACCCCCCCTCCAGCGTGGGTTCTGAGAGTCAGCCCTGGAGCCAGGATGCTGGAGAGCCCTGCCTAGAGGAAGAGGTGGGCTGAGCTTGAGAACAAACCCGACCACCAGCCAGGTGACTGACACCTGTGGGGAATCCTAGTGTCCTCAAAGGTGCCTCATATACCTTCTGGAATCCGAGCAAAGAGAAGTTTTGACATGTGCAGTGTAATTCCATTCATCATTTTGTTCTCCAAGTTACACGGGTTTGACTGCAGGATTTTTTTTTTCCTTTCTTTTTTATAATTTACAACAGAAGGTACTCCAAGCAAAGTCAAAGGCAAAGATTAACTGGGAAAAACATTACTCTAGCTAAAACAAAGGGTTGCTGTCAGCACCATGTCAGGAACTTTCATGAGCTGGTAAGGAAAGTCAAGTAACTTACAGAAAAATAGGCAAAGCTTATTAGTAAATAATTCATGGAGGAATAAGTACACATGACTGATAAACATCTTTTTAAAAATACCAGCTCTTATGATAAGGCATGGAAAAGCAAATAAAAGTAAGGGAATCATCTTTTGTCCGTCTCGCTGGCAAAAATCATATGACTGACATCCATTGTTGGTGAGGTTATAAAGCAAAGAGCATTTCATATGTTTCCCTCTATTTTACAGCCATACACTCTCTTCTTCCACACAGCTGTCCCATTTCTGCTCACTATTGCATAGCAGCAAAATCATTTGCACACGAGCATAGGTATAATGATAGTCCAATAGCACAAAACCAAAAGTCTGTCCAAAGGGAAATGTTTGGATAAACTGGCCACACACCCTCTATGGAATATTATTCCGATATTAAACATATTGTGTTGGATCCACCCCTATCGGATTGTAGGGATGTTCATGTTGTGAAGTAAGGAAAGAAGTTGCACACGCACGCACACGCACACACACGTTTGCAACCTCAACAGACAGTGTATGTTTGGACGTGTCTGTAGGTGAGGGGCTGGGCACGCAGAAAGATGCGTAAGATACACATCGGGCTGTTCATGCTGGTTCCACGATGGTGTTAGAAGAAGAGGGGGGAGAGAGACAAGAAATACAGAGCTGGAAACGAAGCATGGGCTAACCAAAACTTCTGATTACAGTGGATCCATTCATCAGATTTCTTTACATATACGAAAATGAATATGCATAGTCGTTCGAGCAAAATACAAGAAACAGAGAAAAAAACATCTATTCAATTAAAGAATAAAAGGGTGGACTTCTGAGGCTTCATTTTTTTAAAATTAAATTTATTTTGGAAAAACTTTAGGTTTAACAAGAAAATTACAAAACTATTCCAGAGTTCCCATAGAATACCCTTGAGCAAGTCTTTCTTTGTCAACATCTCACAGCTTCATGGTACACTTGTCAGCTAAGGGGTTGGCATTGACACATTACTATGAACTAAACTGATGGTCTTATTTGGATTCACTAATTTTTCTATTAAAATTGTCTTTCAGTTCCAGGACCCAACCCAGGGAAGCACGTGGCATTTTGTCATATAATGAGGGCTTTTAAAAACTGCATTTGGCTGTGAGGTCATAACTGCTTTTCCCCATTGTCTTCAGGGCCTCAACATTCATTCAGTGTATGTTTGCAATAAAGTAAAAGTGGTTTTAATGACTCATCACATTTCTCCAAGACACACAGGGTCAGTCTTCTTGTGCCTTAGTTTCCCTTTCTAAGAGGCACTGTCTTACCACCCCCTTCCTGGTGCCTTAGGATTCTCACGTTGGTCCTAAATCCATCCGGAGGGCCTTTGCCCATCGTCTGTCAAGGTTCTGGGCCCAGCTTTCCAGAGCTGCTGGCTGTTGGTCAGTCTCTCCTGGCCCGAGCCGCCCCCTTTGCTGCAGAGCTCAGCCCGGCCCCGCGTGCACACCAGCCCTGCGTGCACGTGTGGGCTTCTCCCGGCCCGGTGTTTCTCCACACCCAGCTCAGTGCCTTGGGCCACAGATGAGCGACTGACCGAAAGGAAAAGGAAAAAGAGGAAGAGAAAAGTCAAATCAAGCCCATGTTCCAAGTGGCAGTCTTTTACCCCTTAGTCTGTGGTGAGGTCTGGAGGGGGGCTCTGGGACCCTCGGATAGTGGGTGGGTGGGGTGGACGCCTACTTCGTTTCTGATCAAAACGGCTGTGAAAATAACCCACATTCGTAGTGGCATCGTTCACCGTAGTTCCAAAAGCAGACATGACCTAAACGTCCACTGATGGATGGAGGTACCAAACACATTAGACGCAAACCGTGTATACGACCTGGCGGGGACTATCATTTGGTCCCGAGAGAGACCGACGCTCTGACTCGCGGCAGGGTGGGCGGACCTTGAGGACATTATTTTAAGTGAGATAAGTCAGTCGCAAAAGGACAAACGCGACACGTTTCCACTTACATGATGGACCCAGAGTAGTCGAACTCAGAGAGGAAGTCGCAGGGAGGCCACCGGGCTCTGGAGGAGGGGAGAATCGGGAGGGAGTGTTTAACCCACATCGTTTGGATTTGTTTGGGAAGAAGAAAAATTTCTGGAGATGGACAGCAGGGATAACTGCCCAATGTGACTGTACCTAATGCCACTGAACTGTAAGCTCAGAAAGAGTTAAAAAGGTAAATTTGATGTAATGCCCATTTTATCACAATTAAAAAACAGCAACAAATGTCTGTGAAAATCATTTTCGGACCCTGGTTTGCACGGTGACTGAGCTCTCTTCTGTCCTCCTTTGTGACTGAGAACAGAAAATCAACCAACGTCTGTTAGGTGGGGACCGCCAGGTGACCAGAGACACACAGGGACCCCTGGTGACTGGTGTATTTTCATCTGTGCCGGGACAACAAAGAGGAAGTGACAGAAATGACAGCCAACAATGGGGGAGGAAGCTCATGAAAAGGATGAATTGGAGCGCCCAAGGACTCGGAAGACAATGCAAGGTGAGCCATGATGGGTCCTGCGTGCCAGGCGCGTGGGGGCCGCCCCGCTCTGCAGTGTGCCTGGATGAGTGGGGACACTTGCCGTCATCAGCCTGCTGGCACAATTGTCCCGGAGGCTTTGGAGAAAGGCAGTGGGGTGATTCACCCAGAAACCCTGCTGCGTCCTGCTGGTAGGTGCACGGAAACGCACAGGCACCGGAAATGCACGTCTGATTCGAATGCATTGACAGCTGGAAATATTGTTAGAGGCAGCAGTCAATTCTTTCTTTCAAAAGCCTAGTCCAGTTAAAGAAAAAGAGAGAGAGAAGTAGAAAAGTAGATTAAGAAGCAGTAGGATGTTGCCTAGGCTGCGAATGGAATCAGACAGTGACGGACGGTTGAAGGCCTGGGTCACAATGTCAGAGTCTCCTGACTCTTGCTTAGGGGTGAGAATTTCACGTCAGTTTCTAACCTGCTGTTTACTTGTGCTAATGAGAGTATTTCCATATGGGAATGAAGGAGGAACTTTAGAAGACTTCCGAAGGTTTTCAGGATGATTTACAATCAGATACAGTAGTAGTAGACAGTATAACTGTCCAGTAAATCTCAGCGGCTTCGAACGGCAGACCTTTATTAGCTCACGGTCTCTGTGGGTCAGGGATGCAGGTGTGCCTCTGCTGAGGGCTTCTGATGCAGGGTCTCAGAAGCTGTGGTTGGGGTCTTTGGTGGATCTGCCATTCTGTCAAGGATGGAGGCAGAGGGCTGGTTTTTCCCCCACGCTCACTCCCGTGGCCACGAGCAGGACCCCCATGTTGGCGTGTGATGGGCTGCAGACCTCCATTCTTCACTGGCCGTGGGCAGCTCGCCGCAGGGCTGCCAGCCTCCTGCGGAGCGAACGAGTGGAAAGCAAGAGAGGGAGCAAAACCTAATCATGGAGTAACACCCCTCCCTGTGGAAGCAAGTCACTGGGTCCAGCTCTCACTCGGGGTGGGGACCACACGGGTCCGTGGATCCCAGCAGGACCTGGGGGCCCTTGTAGAAGCTGCCCATCAGGATTAAGAGGAAGAAGGATGCTAGCTGACGTCAGTGCAAACAGAGGCTCGCGGGAAGTTATAGCAAGTGGAAGGCCTTGGGGCTTGGCTTCCCCCTTCTCTGACAGAGAGTGTGAATGTGGGGGTCACCTCTAGCAGGTGGGGGAGAAGCGGTGGGCAGGGGTGGACCTGGGTTCCCATAAACACAGTCCTCCTGAGAGAGCCCTGACCTGACCGCACAGAGCCCTCTCTGTGGTGAGCAGGGACAGAGGTGGGTCTCTAAGTCCACCAGGAGTCGTAGCTGTGTTTTCGAGGGTGGCCCTGGGAGAGCTGCAGGGGAAAGGTGTGAAGGCTGGGGACGGAGGGAGGTGAGCGAAGCTATCCAGAGCCCACGGTCCCCGGGGTGGGTTCTATAAGCAGACAGCTGGGCTGCACAGGATGCCTCATTAGGAGGCAGCGGACTCAGGAGGCCCCTGTAAGGCAGGCACGGGCTGGGCGCCCTCCACGTGTCACCCCCTGCACCCCCCCCCATGAGCTCCATGCACGGAGGGCCTGCGGTTTTACCTCTGGTTTTAAATCTGGGAAAGTTGAGGTTGGAGGATGAAGCCCCCTGCCAGAGGGCCTGTGGCCCATGGGGGACAGAACCCAGATTCCATGGCTGGTCTGGGCACAGTCTTCCCTTCTCTGCTGAAAAAATTCCAAGGCATCTCCACGAGAGGTAAGGAGAGCAGCCGTTTCTGAAGCAGGTGGCACTTAGTCGGCCGTGAGCGCGGGTTGACCAGCAGTCTGTCGGTTTCTCCGAGGGCTGTGCTGGGCTCCAGCCAGTAGGCGTGGCCACAGAGACCCTGACCCTCAGCACCCCAGGACCAGAGGATTGGGGAGCTTGTGGGGAGTGGTGCGCAGGGAGTCCTTCTGGGGAGCCTGTTGAGACGACACTGCATCCTCACCCCTGCTTGGTTCCAGCGACGCTCTGGGAGCTGCGGACACCCCTCCATGTGTTCTGGGAGGCACGTCCCTCAACACAACACCCGCAGTGGACAAAGGTGCCACACACAGAAAATGTACCTGTGACCTGAATACAGGATCACAAGCAAGGGTTGCATAGAGCACGGCCAAGCAGGGGCAGGCTTTTCCTTAATGTAACTGGGACACGGAGAGCAGTCCTTGGAGAATATAGTCAGAATGCACCGGCTTTTCATTCTCCGTGGTCCCCATGAAATTTATTGCATGGGGGTAGTCTTCCTCCTCTACCAGATGAAAATCGGGCAGGCCCAGGATCTCTCTGGTCCCACTCACCTACTGGACAGTCGCAGAGTGAGCTGAGTCAAGCACACTGTGTCAGGTACCACCCTGGGCTGTCCAGTCCTGGACGGGAGAGGACCTTCCCCTTCACTGCCACCTCCACGCACCCACATGGCCCTCCGGTCAGGCTGCTGGCAGAAGGAACCCAGAGCGACTCCCTCCCTCCCTCCCTACTGCTTTTCTCTTTTCTCCCCACTGCTTGGCAGCTACGGGCCCTGCAGGCTGAGCCGAGGGAAGGGGAGGGAAGGGGAGGGAAGGAAGAAGTCGGTCTTGTGAGTGCGTGCTTTCTGTATCTGCTCATGAAGCCTCTGGGGCCGGTATAGCTGGAACTTCCCAGGAGGGCACTTCCTGTGGTTCTCCAGGGACGTTCCAGGCCGGGTCCAATAGCTGTGGCCTGCAGGCTGGCAGCGGCCACCCCCCGGGCCCCAGTTTGTCAGGTGATGCTTCATTTACTGACTCTGACCTTAGCCTTCTGCACCACATGCCCAAGCCCCTCAGACCACTTACACAGTCTTCAGACAGGCCCTGTCCCCCGGGGTCAGCTGAGCCCCACCACGAGCACTCGCAGCCTTTGACCTGGCCTGGCTGGGGAGGGAGGCTCGGGAACCTTCTTAGGGGAGTGTAGCTCCCTGCCGTGGTGGGCGGCCTCCCGGACAGCCCCAGTGATCCTGCCTGCTGGAACTCTCGCCCCTGGGAGGTCCCATCCCTCTGAGCGCGAGCTGGACCTAGTCCCTCACTTGCAGCCAAACAGAATATAGTCGAAGTGACAGGATGCCCCTCTTACTTCAGGTTATGGAACGCCTGTGGGTTCAGTCCCTTTCCCTCCCATCTCTTCTGCGATTCATCCAGGCTGTTGCTATATCTGTAGGCCCTCAATGGCATATTCCACGGTATGGATGGACCTCGGGTTATTTAATTATTCACCTACTAAAGGACATCAGGGCTATGCCCAGTGTTCGGCCATTGGAAGTAAAACTGCATGAACATTCATGGACACATTTTGCATGAACTTAAACCTCCACTTCTCTGGGTACATGCCCAGATGTGCAATTTCTGCATCGAACCATATTGCATAATTAATTTTTTAAAGAAGCTTCCAGAATGTCTTCTGGAATGGTTGTACCATTTTCTACCCCCACCCGCAAGGTATGAGTGATCCAGTCTGCACACACTCACCTCTGCGTGTGCCCTCACACTGTTTTATCTTACTTGTGTTTCATTTAGCCAGCTGAGAGCTGGACGAGGTCTCATTGGGTTTCTCATTGCATTCCCCTAAAAGCTAATGACGTGGAACCCCTTCGCATGGGCTTCGCTGAGTGCTCTCTGGTGTGAAATGCCTCTTCTTGCCTTAGCCCATTTGTTACCTGGATTATTTTTACTATTCGATTCTGAGCATTCTTTCTACCTTCCACATATTAGCCCTTTGTCAGGTGCGTGGTTTGCAAAGACTTCCTTCCAGCCTGTAGCTTGTCTTCTCATTCTCTTACAAGGGTATTTGCAGAACAAATGTGTTTCACTTTTGATGAAATCCAGCGGAATTATTTTTCCTTTTGGGCATCCAGTCAAAGACATCTCTGCCAGGTCTTAGATCCTGAAATCCATCCCCTTTTTCCTAAAAGCTGTACTGCTCCGTGTTCACGCACTTAGTGGAAGGAAAGCATCTACTCCATATTCCCAGCAGTGGCATGGAAATAAAATAAGCTCATTTTGTAAGCAGGCAAAATCATGTCAGGCTGGGATGGAAGTTTCTCAAAAAGGGAGTTTCAAAAGATGGCCCGGAGCAGAAGAAACTGGCGGGACGGCAGAATTATCCAACCGACCAAAACCGAGCACGCAAACACATTTCCACGAGGGTGTGTTTCAATAGCTGGAAATCAGGATAGGAGAAGTGGAACAGGTTGAGCAAATCCAGGGACCAGGCGAGCTATTTATAAGAGTAAAGTATTGTTTGTGGAGCCAACGGCGTAAATTAAATTGTGTCGGAGAAGAGATTCTAATCGTAAAGAGAGCTTGATCTGTTCATGGTCGTGTCCTCAAATGGCCTGTGAATTATTTCCAGGTTCGATTTCTCCTCTTACTCCCTAAAGGGAATTTTATTATTTACTTTATATGGAAAGTATGTTCTTTTGTATATGTTTTTACTTTTATTGAATTGATCATGAATTGGTTACATCACACAAAATAAAACAAGTGGTTTATTAATCATATTTTTAGAAGTGGGTATTCTGAGCTAAACTAAAGTCTAAGAAATGTGCTTTCATTAGCCCCACGTGATGTCACGCCGGTCCTTGGCACGAGTGTCTTGGGCCCTTACAAACCGCCACAGTCATTTTCTCCTAGTTCCGGAGGCCAGAGGTGCAAGATCAAGGTGTCAGCCAGGCGGGTTCCTTCCGAGGCCCTTCTCGCTGGTGTGTGGACATTGTCTCCCATGGCCTTGCATGGCTGAACTGTGTGTGTCGTGAGCTGCTCTGCTCATAGGTCACGTTGGGTTAAGACCCACCCTCATGAACTCATTTAACCTTAGTTCCCTCTGTGAAGAACGTGCTCCTAGTACAACCGCTTTCAGAGGTACAGGGGCAGTTAGAACGTCAACATGTGAATTCTGGGGAAACACAATTATCCCATAACAGAGAGCGAACCCACTGGAAGCCACAGCCTGAACCTCGTGTTACCGTCTTGCCACGGTGGGCACCCCCGGTCTCGTCTGCCCCGGCACCCCACTGTCTCCGTGCCCTGAGAAAGTGCTCGACTCCCTCGCCCTCTCCAAGTCTGGATCTTGGCCTGATGAGAGATGTCTTCCATCATTTGATGTTTTGGTTTGTTTGTTTGTTGTTTCAACATTCCTGCATTGCTCCCACCATGGGCCAGATCTTTCTAAAGATGCTGTGTGACCTTTTGGCTTCTTTCCCCGCTACGATCTGTCGTCCCATCTCAGCAGGCAGAGCCTGCCTGGCCTGCCTGCATCTCCCCTCCTCCCCTCCAGCCAGATCTCGCTGGGCGCCTTGTGCTGCAAGCAGAAGGGGGAAGGATGGACCCCCGCCTGCCCTCCATCTACGCCTCGGGACTCCGTGCACTTGGTTCAGCGGCATCGTGGGGCTGTGAAACTGTGTTAAAGAAGCTTAACTCGGGCCGGGGGTGCAGTCACACACATACAGTCCGTCGGAGTTTGCACAGCCCTGCAGGACGAAGAAAGGCCTCCTGCTGGCCAGCCAGAGCAAGCCGTCTCTATCCGCGGCCGGGGAGAGCTCGCCGTCCCCCGGACCGCCCCCACCGAGGAAGACGCGCCCCTGCTCCAAACTCTCGTGTCCTCCAGTAAACTCGTGTCAGAAGGACGCCCCCGCGTCCCCCTCCCCGCCACCAAGGGGCACTCTCCCTTCTCCATGCCTGCCCGCGTCCTGCTTGACCAGACTCGCCACACCTCTGCTCTCCCCAAATACACTCGACTGTGCTGCCCGAACCGCTCAGCTTTCTCTTTTCGAAGGTTGGCAGAGTCAAACCTGTCCCAGCTCCCATGGCGTCCATCCTTCCTCCTCTGGGTGAGCTGCGGCGGCTCCTGCCCACGGGTCCCCGTGTCAGGCCGGGCGCTGGGGGTCGGCGGTGCCCGCACGCGTCCTGATGCCGCCGGGACCCCAGAAAGCTGGCTCCCCCGCTTCCCTGGGAAGGCACGAGGGCCGTCCCTTGCCTTTGTCTTTCACTCTGAGGCGCTTTAGGCCAACGTGCACACAGCACGATCGCACAGCCCGGACGTCCCAGGGACGCACGGCAGGAGGAAGCCAGGACAACGTGCTCCCCTTTCCTTTCCTGCACGCCGAGCTGATCAGTCGACGGCGCTCCCTAGGGAGGAAGGCCCACCTTGAAGGGAGCCCCAGAAGCACAAGGGTGCCGTGGTCTGAGTGCGTTGGGGGCGGAGTATGCGTAGTGGGCACCCGCACACGCCCCAGGGCGTTCGTTCATGGGGAAGGGACCTGGAGCAGAGGTCCTGTCTCCGTGCTGTCGTGGACTGAGTAATGGTGATGCAGGACCCGGCCTCTGCGCCACTTCTCATCACAGTTAGGATTCTTGTGGCTTCCTAACTGAAGGGTTAATTTTTCCCACATCCGACCTCTTTATTCCAATGCCCGTGTCTTCACAAACCCCACTGGGGCGCCGCCCCAGCGGAGACAGAGCCGCTGCGCGCGGTTTGTGGGTGTCACGTTGCTCGGGCAACGCAGGGCACGCGGGAGCCAGGCGGAGGCCAGGAGCCCCCCAGCCTTCAGTGTGGGCGAACTTGGAGGATGAGCGGGTGACGCAGACATGGGTCCAGGAGGTGTTCGGCTGGGAGAGGCGCCGGGCGCCTTCCTTGCCTTCACTTACCGATGGCGTGGGCTCTCCCAAAGTCCTTAAATCCATCTCCCCAAGGAGGCGCTGACCCCTCTGCCCCCGGGACAGCCCCGCGCAAGCACTGCTCAGGTGCCTGGAGCCTCCCGTAGCGAAGGGCTGGGCTCCCCAGGCTTCCTTCTCTCTCCCTTCCAGCCTCGCCCCGATAAAGCCCCGATGTCCAGACAGGCCCGCGGACTGGGTTCCCACCCCATCCTGAGTGAGGACGCTGGGGGAGGGGCAGGACTGTGGGACCCACCTGCCCTCCCTGGCTGCCTTCTTGTGCCCCATGGGGCCTCTTGGGCTGGGCGGCCAGACGTAGCAAAGAAAAGTACAGGACACCTAGTTGAACAGGAACTTCAGAGACGATGAATAATGACTCAGTCCGGGTATGTCTCGTGCCGTGCTTGGGACATGCTCGTCTTCATAACGGAACCGCTTACCTAAACTTTACGTTTTAGCTGGGCAGCCGCATGTTATCCGCGGACAGTCCCCAGAGGCACCTGACTGCCCCACTCCCCTTGGACTAGTCCCACCATGACGCAAGCCCACTTACGGAAGAGCCTCGGCAGCTCGGTCTCCTCCTCTGCACCAGGGCCTGGGGCTCCAGCTCCCACCCGAAGCCGTGGATCTCATTGATTCGCTTTAGAGCAGCCCAGTGACCTGGAGGTGACTGTCACCCCCTCCCAGGCAGGCCACGGTGGGGACCGGCCTGAGGCTCACATGGCCTTTGTGCTGGTCCTCACCGGCCCCCACCCCCAGACCTGTTACCTAACTAGACTCCCAGGTGCAGACACACAACAGGGTCGCGTGCGCACACACACACGTACATACACACACATGCATACACACATGGGCACACACACGTGCACACACACATACAGGTGTCACCCAGCATGCGCGCGCATACACCTGACCTGAAGACGCAGACACACAGGGCGGTGACGGCCGCGTGAAGACAGGCAGGGGTTGGGGATACTGTCGCACGCCGAGGAGCACCGGGGTCACTGCAAGCCGGAGGAGGCAAGGACCAGCCCGCCCCTTCGAGGCGTCCGGGCCATGCAGCCTCATGGACAGCTTTCCTGCAGACTCCTGGCCTCCAGACCTCCGAGGGAACAAGTTCTGTCCTTCGAGCCGCCCGGCTGGTGGGGCCTTGTTACAGCGGCCCCTCGGAAACAAAGCGGCGACGGTCAACCAGTAAATGAGCTCCATCACCCAGCTGACCCAGAAAACACAGGGCTAAAGTCGGCAAATCTGATAACAGGCACCCGGGAGCTAAGCTTGGACTCAGACTCATGAGAAGCCAGGGTCTGACCCTCGAGCTGGACAGGAGACGGTGGACCGCCCCGGTCGGACGACAGAACGTTCCTCTGGCTTCCGGAACCCCTGGGGCCTGGCGGTGGCGGCAGAATGGGCTGCGCTGGCAGAAAGCGTCGGGCAGGGACCACGTGGGCGGGGAGTCCCCGGGGTGCTGGCAAGGGCTCCTGCGGGGGAGGGCCAGCGAGGGGGCAGGCTGGGGGCAGATCCGGGAAGGGGGCCCATGCGAAGCCAACCGTCTTCCTGTAAGCTGGCCGTGCCCGTGCTCAGAGAGTGCGGACGGCGGGGCGCCTCTGCACGCGTCATCCCGCGTGTGGACCCCGGGTGGCCCCAGGAGCAGAGCGCACCGTGCCCCGGGCCACAGAGCGAGGAGCGAGGCCAGTGACCTGGGCGTGAGCAGCCAGGTGGGAGGCTCGCCTAGAACCAGCTACCGCGAGAGGCGCTCCTGCGGAGGCGGACGCCAGCTCCCGCGTCCTCTCCTGCGCAGGCCCACGGGGACAGGACGCGGCGCTGTCCGCCATGCCGCCCGGGCCCCTTGGCCCAGACAGACAGGCGCCGGGCCACTTGGTCCACTTCCCAGCGTCCCCAGGCTGACCCCGGTGGCTGGGCTCACACCTCCCTGCGAGTCGGAGGCTGCAGGAGGTGAATCGACGCCCCCCCTTCCCCGCCCCTAAAGCGTCCGTCGCTCCCACCCTCCTGCCCCAACTGCCCCCGGGTCTCCCCGGCACCCTTCCCCACCTTTTCTCTGAAACGCAGGACCCTAAATTCACATAAACTTTTGATCCAGATCTTGCTGTAAAGACAAAAAAAAAGAGTTAATCCCTGTGTTTATAGAGATTATCTGTACCGTTCTGTACTCTATCCTGGTAAAAATCGTCAGGGCTATTTATAAATTCTGGAGTAAAATGAGCCCCTGGCTAATTCAGGAGGCATTTGAAGACCATTTCAACAGCAGGTAAAGACTCTGAGGCCAGGTTTTGAAGAGATGTTCAGGCCCCGCGAGGCGTCGGGGCTGCTTGTCATCTGTGGGAACGCGCGTCGTGGGAGGTCTGCCCCGGCCTGTCGCCCACGGCTGTGTGACCACAGGCAAATTTCACTTCAGGTTCCCGAGCCTCGGTGTCTCCACTGTTAGATGATGAATAAAAGTGGCAACAAAGACAGACTGGCTGCGGGAAGGGGCCTGGGAAACCGAGGACTCGACGCGCCTCATGAGGCTTTCCTTAACCAAGAACATGTTTCTTCTCAGACGTCTCCTTTTTATCAGGAGTCCGGCGGCGCGCGGTAGGGGTGCAGACTTGCTGCCTGGCGCCCGCGGCCCCAGCTGCGTCTGCCTGCTTGCGGCGGCGCGTGCACCTGCCCTGCGGACCCTCTCGTCGGGCGCCTGCCTCGTCCCCATCACAGGGGCCCGGACTGCAGGGGTCATCCCATAACACATTCCCAGACTTCCCCGTCTTTTTTTTTTTTTTTAAAGATTTAATTTATTTATTCACAAGAGACAGAGAGAGGCAGAGGCAGAGGGAGAAGCAGACTCCCCGCTGAGCAGGGAGCCCGACGTGGGGCTCGATCCCAGGACCCTGAGATCATGCCCTGAGCCGAAGGCAGACGCTTCACCAACGGAGCCACCCAGGCGCCCTTCCCTGATCTTTTTTACGCTCACTGCCTGGATCTCCATTCACTCGAGTTTGGCTTCATTCTGTTCCCTGTCTGGACCACATTATGGTTTGTTACCACAATAGTCTCATTAAGGGGCGCCTGGGTGGCTCCATGGTGAAGCGTCTGGCTCTTGATTTCAGATCAGGTCACGCTCTCTGGGTCCTGGGATCGAGCCCTGAGTCAGGCTCCGTGTTCAGTGGGGAGTCTGCTTGAGATTCTCTCCCTCTGCCCTGCCCCCCACCCTCTCCTCTCTCTGTAAATAATAACAATAACAATAATAATAGTCTCTTCAAATGTCGTGATCATCGCTCTTCCCTTAATCCTCCAGTTTAGTACGTCGGTCAAATTTTTTCAGCCTAAGACTGTGTCGTCATCCCCCGACACTGTTCTCTGCACTTCGGTCTCATGCTTTCAAACTGTGGGTGTCCCCAGGCCAAGCTCAGTAACTGTGCCTTAGGCAGGACGTCACCTTGCGATGTCATGGACTTGGGTCTGCAGCTAGACTGTCCCAAGTTTCCTGCCGCAGCTCAGCGATGGCATGAAGCTCCGGGCTCGAACTTCCAGCACGACCCTCCTTCCCTACTCACCCTTTCCCTGTCATCCTTGCCCTTCGATGCTCTCACTTGACTTAGAGTAATTCCTGTACCTTTACACCAAATCCCTCTCCTTCGAGAACAAATCGTTGTCTCCTCTAAACCTCCGGGATCCACTCTATTCTCTTATTGTCTGTGGCCGTGATGCTCTGGCATCTGGGGTCTGGCTCTTCAGTGGGGGGACTATCTCTTCTAGGGTCACTTAATTCCTGGAGATTGCGCAGGAGTCAGTGCACAGAGGGCACCTTTCATATGCAAACCAGCCAGCGGGAGCCCGCACCTCCTCTCTGAGGCTCCGACAGGACACATTCCGGGCCACAGTTCTCTGTGCAGTCACCCCTGGGCCAGGTGCCACGCAGTCTGGGAAAGCCCCACCATCCCAAAGTCCCCAGAAATGATTCAGACTAGCTAATCCTGAGCTGCCACGCCCCTCCTCCTGCACACGATAGCAAACGATCTTTTCAATGGCCAGCACGTCATGAGCTGTTGGCCTCACTATACCTACACACTAATAATGCCTACATTTTAAAACACTTTCCAAGCTAGCTTTGGCAATAACAGGAGGAAGGGGGTTTGCTTTCCCGGGCATCTGTGTCTCGTGAAAGTCTGGATTCAAAAGATTAAAAGAGCTGAAAGCACGCGGGCTGGAGGAGACAGAGCATTGTGGGAAGGCAAGACTCGGCGGACCAAGACGCCAGCATCGTGATTTCCTGACGAGACCTGGAGGGCTAGACGGATGACAGAGAGGGTCACCTTGTGTTCCCAGGTGGCGGCAAGAAGTAAGAATGTGCGAATAGCTGATATAAGTTACCCCGAAGGCAGAAAATGGGAGAAAGTTCAGATAACAGACTTGAGAGAGAAGAGAAAATGCACAAGGACACACTCTGATTAGATAGCCCCAAAATGGGCTTCCAGAAGCAATAGCTCAGCGCTTGGAGTTTGCTTTCCAAATCCAGTCTCCTCCTGGAGGAGAGGCTTGCTGAACCAAAGGGAGTTGGTTGTTAAATCTATGATTTCAGTGTCCCCGGGCCAGACTGGTGGGCGAGACGGGCGCAATCCTCCATTTTAAGATCTGTGCAAGGGCTAGTGAGCCCTACCCCACCCTGCCCAACGTGGGCTTCACATCTGCTGGTGCCGCAGGATCCGGTTTCCTGCCTCTGATCCATTCCCGTTACTATACAGGACCCCGTTGTTTCTTTTCCTCCTGAGAGCCCGAGTATGCCCCCCCCTCTTCCATTGCTTGCTCTACACAGGCTTGGCTGCCAACAACAAAAACAGCTGAGAGTTAGAATGGCCGAAATAATAGTGGCTTATCCCAGCATCTCTCAAATTTCAGTGTACACAGGAATCACCCACAATTGTGCTAAATGCAGATTTTATTAATATGCAGATCAGCAGACTTGAGCGGGAATGAGATTCTGAATTCCTGCAAGGTCTGCTGGTTCGAGGAATGTATCCTGAAGAAAAAGGGTGTCAACAACATACTTAGTTCTCTTTCCCAGCATGGGATTGGTGCAGATACTGTGCTCTACGGAGTCTGGGAGAACCAGGGAACTTCCATGTTGCTGCTCCATGATGGGGCCTCCATTCCTAAAGTTACTCCAGAGTCAGAATGGCTGCTGTGGATCCTGCCATCGTGTCCACATCCAGCCAGTGGAAAGGAGGAAAGGTGGAGAGACAGAGACCAGACTGCCACTCGGTGTCCTCCGAAGGAAGGTTGTAAATGGCTCTTCCACTCAGGCTTTTGAAACTTTGCTCAGAACAGCCAAAGGAGGCCAGGGAACATCACCTTTGTTGCAGGGGTTATGTGCACAGCTAAGAGCTATTTGTTTTTTTTAACTGTGTAGACTGGGTGAAAGGATCCTGGGGGAAAGCCAGGATTGTGTGTGTGCTTCTGAGGGTTTAGGAAGATGTTGGGCATTTATATAGGAGATATGTATTATTACTTGAAAAAAAGTAACAGCCAGGACCCCACGAATAATGGATAACAACTATGTAGTAGGAACTACGCATCAGATAATGTTCTAAGTGCTTTACGTGTTTTGATTCATTTAGTTCTCAAAATAGCCTCATGAGAAAAGAGGCAGAAGGAGATGACATAACCGCTCAGGTCACACAGCTGGGTCATGACGGGGCACGGACTCTGAGCTGATTCTTCCCGGCAGTGTGCCCCTGACCTGCCGGCGTGCTGGTCAAACTTTAACAACCTGCTCTTTCAAAAGAAGAAAAGAAAAGAAACAAACACAACAACAACAACAAATAAACCCTGCCCTGGTTGGACACGCTTGCCGAATCCTGCGGTGTAAACACTTCTAGCTGGCAGCATGACAACCGGCTCAGCCGGGAAGGGATCCTGGGGCGCCCTCCCCGGGGGGACCCCGTACTACAGGCTTGTGCAGCATTTCCACCCCCCGGGTGCACAGCTGTGGATGTCCCCAGGAGCACAAATGTGTCCTGCAGCAAAATAACTAGAAAGGGCTGGGTTTGGCGAGGTCGCTCCTTTTGCTTTGAATGTTTTATTTGATCATGCGTTCCCATCTCTGGATCTTGAATAATTTAACAACCAGCTTGTAAAATTCTCAACAATTTAACAGCTGGCCCTTGTGACCCAGTGGGAGCGGGCTCCGGCCACCACTGTCCACAGCAGGATGCTTTACGAACAACTTCACACTAAATGCCATGCCTCTGTGTTCCTTCAAATCTGTGACCTTTGTCATTTCAGCCAACAGGGACTCCAGAGCAAGGGCTCATCTCTCTTGCCCATTGCTGAGTTCTCGGTCCCGACGTCTCAGGAGTAACGAGTACAATTTCAAATACATTTAAAAAATCTCACATTCCAAAGGAGACTCACTCAGCAATCTTCGCTTTCCTATTTCCTGCCATCCTGGCCTCTCTTGGATTTACATTAGCCGTGCGTGTGGCTTAACAGGGAAATACGGCCACTACCATAGGGCATTTTGGCACCAAATTGTAAGGGCCTGTCCAGTGTTTTAGATGGCCCGGCTCATGAGAGTCGGCCTTGGGAATGATTTCCTTTAAGTTACTGGAGCCGTATCTGTGTCCCATGAGCTCAGCATGGAGTGGACCCCCTTGGCATGTCCCCATCCATCCTATGGGTCATCATTGTGTGGGGTCAGGGGAGGAGGCACTGTGTCAGAGTTCACAAGAAGCTTGAACTGAGAGCCCTCGGACTCACAGAGCATCTTGGTTGTACCTACTTATCCTTCCAAGAAGATTCTCTTTTAAGAAAGTTTTCTGCCTCCTTTAAATAACTCATTGAAAACTGGGTGGAGCAGATGCAGATGGGATGTTGTGCAAATGCTGCCTTTTCTGCTTAAAGGACCCAGTTCTTTTGACTTGCAAAGCCCTGTTCTCCGCCCTTTAAGATTTAAGATGAGGTGCAGGGGTCATGGCCTCTCAGGGACACTGCAGTGGCTGTCAACTGGGACTGGTGCCGTGGTGCTTGCGGTCTTCTCTCATGGTCTTTAACTCCTGCCCTGTACGTATTGTTCGCTTGTATTTCTCACTAGACTGTGACCTTTGTTTTGACATAGGCTATGATTGTGGATCCGTTGTATCTCCTAAATTGCTTGGCACCAGGTAGATGCTCAGTCACTCATTATTTAATTAATTTGATGGATGGCTAGAACACTGCACACCGTATCATTACCTGGTTATTGGGGTTTAGAAGGAAGTCTTCCGTAAAAACCAGAGTTGTCTAGAAGTCAAAGGTAACTGGACGCTATTAAATTATGGGATTATTTCTTCTGAATCTGCTGTGGAAGACAGGTTTAGAATTAGTGCATGGAAGGTTCAAGAAGAAAGATTATAGTTCAAGATAGGTAAAGGTTTTCTATATTTAAAGATGTCACAAAATAGAAGTGTTTCTGGTGGTGCTAGAGTCCACATATTTTATTTCTCTATAAAAATCGAAGTTATGAGTAAAATATTTACCAGCATGCGGCTGATGAACCAAAGAAAGGAAGGCTACAGATTCCGTGATCAAGTGCTGAATTCAGGAGATTAACTTAGTTTGGGTTTTCCTAAAAGTAAACTTAAGGAGGCACCTGGGTGGCTCGGTGGGTTAAGGCTCTGCTTTCTGCTCAGGTCATGATTTTAGGGTCCTGGGATCGAGTCCCGAGTCAGGCTCTCTGCTCAGCGGGGAGCCTGCTTCCTCCTCTCTCTCTGCCTGCCTCTCTGCCTACTTGTGATCTCTCTCTCTCTGTGTCAAATAAATAAATAAAATCTTTTAAAAAAAAAGTAAACTTAAGAACAGGTTTTAATGCATGTGGTTTAGATAGTTTACAATCCTGGGATTGAAACACATAAAGTAAAATAAATTAATAGTAACACCAAAAATAGAGTAGGGGAGTCATGGTCTTCTCTCCCAGAACCTGTATTTGCTCCCAGACTGAAGCCAGAAATAGCTGCATAAGAGGGGATAGGGGCCCCTAAAATAACAGACATCCTAGATAGGGTCCTTTTCTAGCATCTGAGGCCTGGGGATGTCTGCTACTTTCCCTTCACCATTATTTATATATCCTTGGAGAAACTTGACATAGCTCACCTAGACTCAGGCTTGCAAGAAGTCCTCAAATCCGGAGGAGATGCCCAAAGTGAGTAATGGTAGAGGAAATCCTTGTGAGCCATCTGGGCTAATCAGCCCGGTGATTACAAACACACACTCCAAGAGCAAAACCAAAGGGAGGAAAGAAAGAGAAAGTATAGGGTGGTAAGCAGGACAGCGTAAGCAAACAGAACTGACCCCAGAGGAAACAAAGATAATCCAAAGAAAAGAAGAGATATTTTAAAATCTCCAGTCAGAGATTTAACCCATAAGTAAATAGATTAATGTTCAGAAGACATAATCAATGATTCTATCAGGAAAACAAGGTAAAAAAACAGAATCAGTTCGTGGAATTAAAAGCATAGCACCTCGGGACACCTGGATGGCTCAGTCAGTTGAGTGTCTGACTCTTGATCTCAGCTCAGGTCTCGATCTCAGGTTTGTGAGTTCAAGCCCGCTTTGGGCTCTACACTGAGTGTGAAGCCTACGTAAGCAAACAAACAAAAAACAAATGACCAAAAATAGTGCCTCAAGAAAGCAATCTAACAGAACTAACTGAAGGAAAGATTTGGTGAAATTTCCCAGAACAAAGAGGTGAGGAACAAGGGAGAGAAAGCAAGACCAGTTTCAGAAAAAGAATAAAACAAAGACACTAAGAACCTCCAAAAGCAGAAGGCGTATGAGCTGCAAGGAAGAAGACCAATTCTGACAGCAGGGTTTCCATCAGCAGCACTAGTTTTCCGAAGATGACAGAGGAATGGCTTGAATGTTCTGGGGGAAGTGATTTAGAGCTTGAAATTCTATTCCCAGCCAAGCTATAATCAAATGTAAGTACAAAATAAAAAAGGCACTTTCAGACATGCTCGAATGCATTGTGAAGTTCACTTCCTATCCATGTATCTTCCTGAAAATAAGATTTCTTGAGAATATGGTAGCAAAAACCACACAAACAAGGGATCCAACAAACGGGGAGGCAGGATGGGATTCAAGAAACAATGATCATAATCCAAGGCTGTGTGAAAAGCAATCCAAGGGTAGCAGCTTGTACACCGTGGCTGGAAAGAAGATGGAAGAGGAAAAATGTGTCTTTTTCTTTTTCAGTGATTGCAAGTTAGGCATTTTTCCCAATATGATAATATTTATGCAAATATTCTGAACTCAGAAAAGAAAATAAATGAATTGAATGGATGGTCTCTCTCTCTCTCTCTCTCTCTCTCTCTCTCTCTCTCACACACACACACACACACACACACACACACACACCCCAGACACGTACACAATCCTCTGTGGGAAGTGTCCTGGCATCTTGACAGAGCTTGCTTCTGGGCGGTGATGTGGGGAAGGGAGTAAGAGAGAGGGGGGTCAGGCGGGAGATGTTTCTGTAACATTTTTATTTCTTTTAAAAGAAGAGACACAGAAAGATCAACGAACATGATCTTGGCAGTGATGGAGATTTTTTTTTAAAACAGCTTTATAGAAACCTAATCAGCATGCAATAAACTGCTTTAAAATATTTAAAGTATACACCTGGAAAAGTTTTGTGTATGTGTACAACTATGAACCCGGCGCCACAGTCAAGGTAATGAACACACCCATCACGCCCCCCAAAGTTTCCTTGTGCTGCCTATAATCCTTCCTCCTGCCCCACCGTCCTCCCCATCCCCAGGCAAACACTAATATGCTCTGAGTCACCAAAAAAATGTTGTATGTCTTAGAGTTTCCCATGGATGGACTCTTGCAGGAGGCTTGTCTGTTACTGAAGTGTAGTTGAGATGGCATCCCCTTTCCAGCCTGGACCACTAATTTACCAGTCCCTGTAACCACCACTCTACTCTGTTTCTGTGAGTTTGGTTTTTAAAAATTCCACATACCAGTGATACCATACAGTATTCGTTTTGTTCTGTCCGACCTATTTCTCTTGGCATAATGCCCAAACTTCACCTACGGTGTTGCCAGACGGCAGAGTTTCCTTCTTTTTCGTGGCTGAGTAATATTCCACTGTGTGTGTGCATGCGTGTGTGAATGTATGTACATACACACCACATTTTTCATTCATTTATTATGCATTGATTTGTTCATTTTTATTGTGGTATAGTTGACACACCGAGTTGCATTAGTTTCAGGTATATGACATAGGGATTTGACGACTCCGTGTGTTATGCTCTGCTGACCACGAGTGCATGGCATTTCTGTTTGTAATTCCTTGAGCAATATCCATACTGCTCTCCGGGGAGGCCACACCCACTCACATTCCTATCAACAGGGCAGGGAGGGTTACCTTTTCTCCACATTCTTGCCAACACGTGTTTGTCTTTTGGATGACAGCCATTCTAACAAGGGTGAGGTGACCTCTCAGTGTTGTTTTGATTTGCATTTCCCTGATGATTAGTGTTGCTAAATACCTTTCAGTGTACCTGTTGGCCACCTGTAGGTCTTCTTTGGAAAAATGTCTATTCAGTTCCTCTCCCCTTTTTTAAATTGGGATATTGAGTTGTATGACTTCTTTATATATTTTGAATATTAATTCCCTCCTCAGATACATGATTTACAAATACGTTTTCCTATTTCTTAGGTCGCCTCCTCATTCTGTGGATTATTGATTGTTGGGCAAAAGCTTTTTAGTGTGATATTGTCCAACTTCTTAATCTTTGCCTCTGTTGCTTTTGGTGTCATATTAAGAAGTTTCACCAAGACTGACGTCAAAGAGCTTTTATCCTGTGCTTTCTTCTGGGAGTTTTACAGTTTTAGGACTCATGTTTAAGTTTTTAATCTATTTCAAGTTAATTTTTGTGAGTGATGTAAGTTAGGGGTCCCGTTTCATTTTTCTGCATGTGGCTGTTCAGTCCTCCCAAGCACCACTCATTGAAGACACTGTCCTCTCCCCAGCGAGGACGTTGCTCTGGAGTCCCTTCTCAGATACCAGCTGATCACACACCTGAGGGTTTATTTCTGGGCTCTTGATTCTGTCCCATTAGTCCATGTGTCCATTTTTTATGTCGCTACCATACTGTTTGATTGCTGTAGTTTTGTAATACATTCTAAAATCAGTAAATGTGATGTCTCCAGCCTGTCCTCCTTTCTCAGGATTGTTCTGGCCATTCGGAATCTTTTGTGCTTCCATAGAAATGCTTGGACTTTTTTTTTTCCTTTGAAAAATGCCACTGGAATTTTGTAAAGATGGCACTGAGTCTGCAGATTGCTTGGGTAATACTGACATGTCACAGTATTAATTCTTCTGATACATGAACACAGGCTATCTTTCTATTTGTTTGTGTATTCCATTTCTTTCATCAAAGTCCTATATTTTTCAGTGTGCAGATCTTTCACCTCTTCACGTAAATTTATTCCTAAGTATTTTAATACTTTTGATGCAATGGTAAATGAGATTGCTTTCTTTATTTCTTTGTCAGATAGTTAACAAACTATTCTGCAACTTTACTTTCAAGTTTGTTGACTAGTTCTCAGAGTCCTGGAGTGCAGTCTCTAGGATTTTCTTTAAAAAAATATGTATTTATTTATTTGAGAGATCATGTGAGTGGGGAGAGAGGTAGAGGGACAGAGAGAATCTCAAGCAGCCTCCCTGCTGAGCACAGTCTGATGTGGGACTCGATCCCAAGACCCTGAGATCATGACCTGAGCCAAAATCAAGAGTCAGATGCTTAACCAGCCGAGCCATCCCAAGCGCCCCTCTAGGGTTTTCTATATAAGTAACCATATCATTTGCAAACAAAGACAATTTTACTCTTTACTTTCTGATTCGGTTGCAATTTATTTCTCTTTACTGCCTACTGCACAAGGTAAGACTTCCGGAACTTCACTGAATAGGAGTGACGAGAGTAGGCACTCCTACCTCATTGGTGATCTTAGGGGGAAACCTTTCAATGTTTTACCACCCAATATGGTGCTGGCTGTAGGCCTATTGTATATGCCGAAGTATGCTCCTTCTGGACCCGAACATTTGAGCATCTTTATAATGAGAGGATGTTGTATTTTGTCAAATACTTTTCCTACAACTATTGAGATGATTATGATTTGTATTTTCCATTCTATTAATGTAGCATATCACATTTATTGATTTGTATATATTGAATCATTTCCTGCCCCCAGGGATAAATCCCACTTGATTATTGTACATGATCCTTTTAATATACTGTTGAATTCAGTTTGCTAGTATTTATCGAGAATTTCTGCACCTATATTCATCTGGGGTATTGGCTTTCCATTTTCTTTCTCTCTCTCTTTCTTTCTTTCATTCTTTCTTCCTTTTTTTTTCTTTTTTATAGTGTCCCCATTGGGCTTTGGTACCAGGGCAATCTTGGCCTTGCAAAATGAGCCTGGGAATATTCCCTCTCCCTCAAAGTCTTCCCCTTAGAATGGCTTGAGAAGGATTGGTGTTAATTCTTCTTCAAATGTTTGGCAGAATTTATATTCTGGATTTCTTTCTTTTTTCTTTTTTTAATATTTTTTATTTATTTATTTGACACAGAGAGAGAGATTACAAGGAGGCAGAGAGACAGGGAGAGGAGGAAGCAGGCTCCCTGCTGAGCAGAGAGCCCGATGCGGGCCTCGATCCCAGGACGCTGAGATCATGACCTGAGCCGAAAGCAGAGGCTTTAACCCACTGAGCCACCCAGGCGCCCTATATTCTGGATTTCTTTGTTTGATAGTTGGTTTATACAATAACAAGAGATATTCAAGTGTATCCACCGTCTTCTTTGTTTGGTACTTACCCTCTCTTAACACAGTGGGTTTTATGAATAAAACTGCCAATGATGAAACACTTTCAATGCCCAGGATAAACCCTTTTGGTCATGAAGTATGATTGTTTCACTGTACTGCTGTTTGATGTTCTTTTTATATCTGATTTACAATTTCTGCATATATTTTAAGATGTGGAGTTTGCCTATAGATTTTGTTTTTGTGTTCTATCCTCAGGTGCTTTTGGAATTCAAATTATGTTAGCTTCATAAATAAAGAACTTGTGATTTCCCCCTCTCTCTTTATCTTTCTATGCACATTTGCATTTATATAATTTATTATATAGAGATAAGTTTATATAAGAGGTACCAGAAGCATCTGTTCCTTGAAAATTTACAAGAATCAGAAACCAACATTAAAATAATCTGGTCTGGGTTCTATTTAAACAAAATAGACCTTTCACATGACTTTCTTTTCCTCTTTTTTATTTTCTATTTTGATCATTTTCTCTGGCTTTCTATAATTTTTGTAATTAGTTTTATCAATTTAAATGTCTTTAGGAAATAATCCATTTAATTTGAATTTTAAAATTCACTGGCAAAATGTTGGATATTCTTCCCAAAATCTTTTTTTTTTTTAGATTTTATTCATTTATTTGACAGACAGAGACAAAGTGAGAGAGGGGACACAAGCAGGGGGAGTGGGAGAGGGGGAAGCAGACTCCCCACTGAGCAGGGAGCCTGAAGCAGGGGTCGACCATGACCTGAGCCAAAGGCAGACACTTAAGGACTGAGCCACCCAGGCGCCCCTCTTCCCCAAATCTTATAAGCATTGCAAAACACCGATGTGGAGCATCTCAGCTGATGTGATAGAAGACCACATCCTCCTTGAGTGTTGTTTTCTTTAACATAAACGTACATGAAAATTAATATCCAAATCATTAAAAATAAAATAAACCCAATAATGTAATTATTATTTTTATCCTACTGTTCAGTGTCTGCACTGTGATTTTAGTTCACTGCTTGAATATGTTTAAACATATGCTAATTACAGTGTTAGGGGAAGGGCGTTCTTCTTCTGCACTGGAGACACCCGAAGACTGTTCACGGAGAGCTGGGACCTATGGTCCCGCGTCAGAGAGGCCGCCACGTGCGACCCCTGTCTCAGGGCTAGCGTGCCGTAGTGACCTGTGGGTCTCCCCCATGCAGTTTGATGGCACTTCCTGAGTGTCTTGGTCTCCTGGAGCTCCCATACACAATGGCCACACGTTTACAGGCTGACAGCACCAGCTCATCCTCTGGCAGTTCTGGCGGCCGAAAGCCCTAAATCTCTGTGTCAACAGAAGTGCACTTCCTCTAGAAGCTCCAGGGGAGGTTTGGATCCTTATCTCTTGTAGCGTCTGGGGTTCCTCAGCCTTCTTGGCCACATCACTCCGATTTCTGCCTCCTTCTTCATATTGTCTTCTCATCCATCACCTCCAAGGACACCTGGTGCTGGAATCAGAGCCCACCTGGATAGTTGAGAAGGCTCTTCTCATCTCAAGATCCTTAATTACACCTGCAAAGACCCTCTCTCCAGTTTGGCTCCCATTCACAATGACCAGGAATTAGGATACGGACTTATTTTTTTGGAGGCCACCATTCCACTCCACCTGCCCACCCCTCAGATTAACATCTGTCCCGCATACAACAGACATTCGCCTCATCCCAACATCACAGAAAGTCGCAACCCATTAAAATATGGACTCTACACCCAAAATCTTAAGTAAATACCATCAGCTCGAAAGTCCCACATCTCATCATCTGCTCAGGTAAATCAGGAATGGAAGTCCCACATCTCATCACCTGCTCAGGTAGATCAGGAATGGAAGTCCCACATCTCATCACCTGCTCAGGTAGATCAGGAATGGGGGAGACGCTCAGCATCAGCCATGCTGGCCAACACTCCGCCATCCCCGCAGCTGTCACACTAGGAAACAAGTCACCGGCCTCCACCGTTCAAAGGTGGGGCAGCCCAGGGCGGTGGTCACAGACAGACCTACCCCTTAGGGGAGAAATTGGAAAGCGGGAAGACGTCACCCGTCCCTGGAATCATCGAGATCCAGAAAGGAGACTCCACTAGGCGTCAAGGCGCGGGGATAATCGATCCTCTGCTCCTTGATGATCTCCCTGCACTCACAGCTCCATCCTCTGTTCTCAGAGCCATGCGTCCTCCTCTCAAAGAGAAGCACATGTTCTCACCTAAGCAGCCCACCAGCAGATTCCCAGAAGTCCGACTGCCTTCCTTCATCTTGTCCCCCTCTGTCCCCTTCAGCCCAAGATGGCGGGTTTCCGCTGATATGACCGTGTCGAGCACCCAGTGGGTCCTGACGTATGTCACGGGGGCTCCACCCCATTGGACAAGAGCATCTTCCATAGAGATTTCCTGAATAATGCCGTCTCCATCCCTGGCTCTGCCGAGATGACTGAGCGGACCCATGGAACGCATCCTCTCTTCAGCGAAAGGCTCTCCAGCCGCGCCCTGGGGCGTCTCTCCACAGTGGGCTTCGTTTGCAGCGAGGCTCCTCAGAGGAGCAGCTTCTGCAAGTGTCTCAAATCATCCTCTTTGGATCCCCTTCGGCCCACGGGTTCTGTGCTCAACATGTCCCTTTCCCCTTGCATTTCTCTATAAGCCACAAAGAAACCCCAGACGCGCTCTGTCCACTGCCCGACTCCAAATTCATGTCCACATTTTCAGATAGCTGTTCCGGAAGCACACTGCTTCTGGATCCAAACCATCTCCTGTAGCTCGCCGTGGCTGCTGTAACAAATTGCCGCACACTGGGTGGCTTCAGCCAACAAGGCTTCATTCTCTCACAACTCTGGAGGCCAGATTGTTGAAGGAAGGAGTCGGCAGGTTGGTGCTGCTTCCAGAGGTTCTAGGGAAGATGAGCTCCCTTACTTTTCTAGTGTCTGGAGCTGCCCGGCTTCCATGACCCCTGGCTACCCCGCAATTTCTACGCCAGGTTTTGCGTGGCCTTCAGCTCTTTTTCCGTGGCTGCCCTACCTCTGCTTCTTACAAAGACGTTTGTCATTGGATTTAGGACCTACCCAAGGATTCAGGATGATCTCTTCATCTCAGTATCCTCAACGTCATGCTCTTTTCAAAGACCCTTTCACAAATAAGGGACTCAGCATTCCAGGTTCCACGGACTAGAATGTAGACTGGAAGGGGGTCACCTTTCAACACGCTCTACCCATTCTCTCATAGCTCATTCAGCACGTGGACAGAGGCAATCTGGAATCCACCGTGGGGTGAGTGTCCTGATGGCCAGCTGCGTTCTTTCCACAGAGCAGCTGGGAATGTTCTCCATGAAGTGCTTGCCCAAGTCCATTAAGGAGCAGGGATGATGGAGTGGCCTGAAAGCCCCAGGCCACCGGCAGATTCTTTGTCAGAAGCAACCTCATTCACACGCTCAGGGCGCCAAGTGTTGGAAAATGCCTACATTTTACAAACAGGGTCAAAAACTTCCTCCATTACTTGACACTCACAAAAAATCCCTAAATTTCTTGAATACTCATTTGCTTCTACTTCTATTTTAGGATTGAAGAACCTTTAAAATAAAGTTCATCATTACTTTAAGGGGAAAAAAAGAAAGAAGACAACAAGAGTATAGAAAATCCCTGAGTATTGAAGTAATTCCAGATCATAAAAATATTGAAAGCTCAGATTTATTTTGTGATGTTAGTCATAATCTTAATACCAAAAGCTCTAGATGATAGTCCTGAAAAAGGAAAGTACACACCACCTTTGACTTTTGAACACAGGTGCCACAATTCTAAGTTAAAGCAAGAATACAGAATTCAATGCTATGTTAAAATGATAATTCTCCATAAACAGACAGGCTTTATTCCAGTAACGTAAGATTGGCTAGTGCCATTGGCAATTTCAGAATTCAGTAGTTTTCATAAATAATGACTAGAACAGAGCGATAACAGGTGTTCAAGCTGTGAAGGGTCATGAGACAGCCCACAGCACAATCTCATCGGTCAGTTTGGGAACAGATGATGGCTGTCACATTTGTGGGGTCCCCTGCTCACCGCTCTGACCCCACCCCATCTCAGACACATCTCTTCCCACTTCCCTTTCCCTCAGAGCTAACCACTATCCTGATTTTTTTTTTTGCTTTTCACTTCCTTTTCTTTAAAATGTTACTATGTATCCCTAAAAAACCATACTGTCTGGTTTTGAATATTTTTGAATTTTATATAAGTACGATCCTACAGCAGGCATTTGTGACTTCCCTTCATACTCAGTATTGTATTTGTGGGACTCATCTGTGTTGGGGCTTTAACTGCATTTTCACTGCTGTCTAGAATCCACGGCACGCAGGTGAGTCAACCAGCTATCCCGGTCAGTGTCCTATGGGTTTTGGAGATACTTTAATACACACGAAAACAGAAGTCATGCTCTGTTATTTTATTTCTCATACCGTCCCATTGTGGACATACTACATGAATGATCTCCAACCTTGCTCTTTTTTCACTTAACTATGTATTTTGAAGCTTTACGCATATGAGCACATAAGTTGAACAAACTTTTTATAATCATATAATTCCGTCATTCCTTATTACGTGTATACTTTAATTCATCTGACAAAGTCCCTTTAGATGGGTGTCTAGATTGTTTAAAATTTCTGCCACTGTTAAACAAGCTCAAGTGAAAAATTTTGTACAAGTAACGGAGGGCGAAAATCCCAGAAATGGAAATGCTATGAGATTTTGCAGATGCAGTGAAATTCACTTTCTAACACGATTGGCCAGATCGATTTATTTTCCTACCGGTGGTGAAAGCGGAGACCCATTCATTTCCTCACAATGTTTCCATCTTGGTGAGATACGAAATTTTGGATTTTTGCCAATCTAACAGGTGTAATTTTAATTTGCATTCTTTCATTATGCTATTATAATGATTTTGAATGATCTAAGTTTTTAATTTAAAGCAAATCTTCAAATCTTTCCCTTTATGTGCTTGTGATATTTGAGTCGAGCTGAAAAAGCTTTTCCATCCCCACGGTGATAAAGACTTCTTTTATTATCATTATTTTTTTAAAGACAACTTCTCACATCCTCATCTAACGGTTAATCATTTTTTTTAATTTTATTTTTATTATTTGCCCAAGGTTAATCATTTTGCCTTGCGTGATCATTTATAATAGTTTTATAACGTTGCCTGTCTTTTAAATTAACTATTGATGTTTCTCTCAATGTCCTCAAATCTTTGAACAAGTGTTCTTGCTGAAAAATTAATAGTCTAAGCAAGTTCAGCTTTTCTGGACATATTTCTTCAACTGCTGCAAGAAAATAAAAAAACTGTAATGAAGTGAACATCAGTAAATGGCTTTTCTTGCTGAATCAAATGTGCCACTTTAAAATTGAGTTTGGTGGTAGCCATATCTATATCTGTCTATCTGCCCATCCGTCTATTTATGAGACAGAAGAAGAGAGAGAGAGGTTAATTTTTTCTGAGAAATTCTGCTGATAGCTATTCCATTCTAAATGTTCTAACTTTTCTGCAGGTGGTGGGGAATATGGTGAGGCGCGCCTAATCCGGTGACGGTGGCGCATCATGTCCCATTCAGCACTGCCGTGGCGTCATCAACTAGCAAACTGTCCACACGTCCCCGTGCCTGGAAAGCGTGACATTTGGGGTCCATGTCTCTCCCCGTCCCTAGGCTGACAGGGTATTAAATGTGCCCATGTGGCGGTACAGGCTGCCCTGGGAAAGCCGCCAAGTCACCAGGGCATGGCTGCAATTGGAAGTGTGCAACTGTGCACGGCCAGGAGAGCCCGCGGCTGGTGCAGAACCCCGGGTGCATTCCAGCTATGAGCAGCTGGGGAGAGCAAGACTGGCCGCAGCGGACTTGATTTATGGACACGGACATTTGAATGTCACAGAAGTTTCATGTGTTGTGAAACGTTGCTCTCCTTTTGAGTTCTAAAAAACCATTTGGAAATGTAAAGCCCATTCTTGGCCGGTGGAAATGCAAAAGCAGGCAGTGGGGTATCAGCTCCCAAGTCTGCTGTAGAGAGATAGCTTCTCCTTCCAGAGATCTCTGTATCGTTACACCTATTCTACTAGACTGAAACTCACGGATTCATCGGCAAAAATCTGGCGAGTGTCATGTGTCGGGACATCGCTCAGTGATATGCAGACAAGAAAGCTGGCTTCATGGGGCTTTCAGTCCACTGTTCAGAGGCATTTATGCAAGAATGTCCCAAAACAGACGATCTACTAAAATGGCGGCCAAGATGGACAAGTCAACTGCCAAGTACAAGATGATGTTAGGAAGTGGGATAGAGAAAACCTGAGATTCGCGAGGAAGAAAACATGACAGAATCATGGGCGTATGCTGTTCTGGGGGAGGTTCTGAAGACCTGGAACACCGTCTTGCCCCGCTGGTGGCTTATGGTCTCGACCAGCCACCTCCCTGCAGACAGATGCCGGCAGAGGGCAGCGCAATTCCCGAGCGAGTGACAGGGGAGGGCATTGTGGACAGCGAGAGCGGTCAGAGTTGTATTCAACTCACTTTTATAGTTGGTTTTGAGCAACTATACTGAATAACTTTGTTGCTGTTTTGTGTCTACATTTGTTCTTGGGGCAGGAAAACATTGATAAAATAAGTCATTTGTGGGCGGCCTGGTTGGCTCAGTTGGTTAAGCATCTACCTTCCACTCAGGTCATGATTTTTGGGGTCGTGGGATCAAGCCCCCCATCGGGCTCCCTGCTCAGCGAGGAGTCTGCTTCTCCTTCTCCCTCTGCCCCTCCCCTGCTCATGCGCACTCTCTCTCTCTAATAAATAAAATCTTAGGGAAAAAAAAGTCACTTGCAAAGGTAGGCTGCCATACAGTTTTAGCTAACTTGGGACGTCCAAGGGGCTATGGGATTTTCTGCGGGTAAACATTAACGTCCCTGAGGACAGCGTATTCAAGCTTTTCCGTGACGCAGTTTGAGGCATGATCCTGAAGGAATCTGTGGGTTTGCTATTAACCAGGGTTGAGCTGTAGAAAGGCCACGATTTCTCGGTGTAATTTCTCTGAGTAAAGAACTGATAAAATAACACGTCTTGAAGGATTGAGGGGAAATGCCCTCTGCTTCCCCTTTCAGAAGGGCTAAAATATTGATGAAGGCTCATATGTGAGGCTTACATCGGAAATTCAAACGTCAGACACAGCAGACAATGCCTAAGAAGACTGCCAATATTTCAAAAGAGGCTCCTTTGAGGGGTGAGCTTCAAATGCAGAAATTCTCCTAACTTTTTTACATAATTCCTGTTTCAGGATGAAGTTGATTGGATCCTCTCTTGTCTGGTTAGAAAGGCCGTAAGCCAATAGGAACGTAGCCAAGACAAATGATTTGCAGGTGTCGGGGGCTGTGCAGAGCTGTCCCTGGCGCATTTGGAAATGATCTTTGTGTCCCATGCACTGTGCTGCTGGAGGCCCTTCCTGCCCCCAGAGCCCGGGGCGGGGCCATGCTGGGTCACGTGGGCAGTGCACAGTGCCTTTGACTCCCTATGGCCGAGATAAGAGCCCTCATAGCAGGGCCGGGTGGTCTGACCCTCGGAGTTTTGTTTCCAGTATCTCCAACTGTTTCTGCCTGGGCTGTGTTTACTAGCTCCAAGTTTATTTTGCTCAGACGTTTTTCCCTTTTAATCTTTTCAATCCCTCTGTGTTTTATGAGCAATTAAATCCAAGAGTGGTTTTGGTTTGTTTCTCCTCGCACTTGTCAAAATGCGCTCTTGCTGCCCGTGTCGTGTTTGGTGTCAGAGAACAGACTTGAGCCCCTCGGTAGGAGCGTCACACCGTGATGAAGGTAGACCAGGTCCTCAGAAAACACCTTGGGTTCCGCTGCTTCTCATCCAGCACGTCTCAGCTCGACGGCCGCCTCGCTTTCCCAGCCGGGTCCCTGCCCCTCACATCTGTTCGCCCGTGTAGGTCACCCCAACCCATGCGGAGTTGGGTGGCAGCATGACCCAGCAGGACGTGGTTGCAGGGCACGTCCCCCTAGAGCCCTGGTCGTCGGGACGGGGATGGGATGGTTACCAGAGCACAACGCCTTCCACTGTGTGTCCTGGGAAGAGAGAGGTAGCTCATTTTCACGTGAATTCATTATGCAGATCTTCCTCTGTGGCCTGCTATAATCGGGGGACTGATCATCCAGATTTGACCCACAGTCTGTGAAACCAGAGGGCCCGACACTGCTCCGGCGGTATGGTCAGACGGCAATCAGCTGGCCCAGCTGCCCAAATGCACACACGCATTCCCATTTAGGAAAGAGCTGGCTGTTGACATCATCTGGAAACATTTTGTAAATGTTTGGTCACATCTGTCTTGGGCTCGCTGAGCGCCTGTGCGTGGAGAACCCGTCTAGTGAGCCCACCTCCGTTCCGTGTGTGTGTTGAGCTAGCTCAGGTAGCATGCTGGATCGACGCTGGACCCTCAGGGCTCTTCCATGTCCACTTTGTCAAGTCCTGATGCTGGGACCACAGGATGAAAGTTCTCGAAGTTTCTCTTGTTCAACTCCCGTGGTTAACAGGCTAGGAAACGAGACCTAGACAGGGTCAGGTGTTTATCCAGAGATACAGTTTGTAGTAAAACTGGGTGGGGCGGGGGGGACCCAGGCCTCCCAGTTCCTGTCCAGGGTCCCTGCCCCTACAGGCACTGGTGATAGGGTCTACACTACACTGTATGTGCGCACGCACACACACACACACACACACACACACACACACACACACTCATAACTACATTAAAAATGTCTTCAGAAGGAAGAAAGAGGAAATCTTGCTGAATCCTAGCACCATCAGTGGGTTTCTTTGAAGGTCATAAAAGCCCCTTCCCCAACCTAACTGCCACCCCCTCCCTCCACAGTCTTCTACAAAGTCGTGTCTACGTGAGATCTTTGCAGATAAAACTGATGGTCTTTTGTAAAAGTGGTCATGCCAACCACATCGGACTAAAGTCGCAGAAGTCCTCCGTTCTCCAGCTTGATGGGCAAGAGCGTCTCTACCAACAGACAGTGTGCATCTTGGCAAGCTCTTCTCTGTGTGAAAGGTCGCGCCAGCTCACGTGTGGACACTGGGTCAGAGGGAAATGCAAACGAGGACGCAAAGCTCAAAATGGCGACCCGACTGATTCCCAGCAGCACTGTGAAGAATCCAGAACCAGCCAGTTAGGAACTGTGATCCGCTTGAGCTAGCAGGTGTCTCCATCTGAGCAGATTCTTCTCTGGACAAAGGAATAATCTATGCATTGTGTTCGGTCTACTGGAATTCACCAGCGCAAGAAGCTATGATTCTGCCACCATTCAGCCTTGAGACATGAAACCCTGTTCCCCAACCTCCATTACTGTCACCAACCCCCTAGAGGGATGGGGATCGGCCTTTGTCACTAAGAACCACCAAGAGGTGATCAGGCTGGACTTATGCCACTGAAAGTGGCCCAGAGCCAAGCCTTTGTGTTTTCCTGCATGGACGGTCTGGGCCTCACTGAGGCAGTTGCCTGCTTTTGTTAAACATGACGTGTGAGGGTCTAGAAGGCTGATGGCTTCTTTTGAAAATTTTAATTTAACTCTTCATTTTGAAATCATTTAAAATTTACAGTGCAGTTGCAAAGATGGTCTCAGGAGTTCCCGATCCTTCACCCAGCTTCCCCTAAAGTCAAGATCTCACAAGCGCACAGTGCACCTATCCTGAGTGCCTTTGGAGACGCACAATCCCACACTGTTAGATAAAGCTCAGGCTCTTTAGACTTCACCACATTCCCCACTAGAGCCCGTATTGCATCAGGTGTCACGTCGCTATAAATCTCCAATCTGTGACAGTTCCTCAGTGTTCATCATGACCTTGACATTTTGAATAATACAAGCCAACCCCTTTAGAGGATTTCCCCCAAACTGGGCATGTCAGGTTCTTTCTCATGATTACATGGAAGGGATGAATTTGAGGAAAATGTCATGGAGGTGATGTGTGCGTGTCACCTCAGCCTGTCAAGGGGTGTGTGGTGTCACTGTCACTTGTCACCTGTGATGTTTGCCTTGATCATCTGGCTCAGGTGGTCCGCCTGGTCTCTCCTCTGTAAAGTCACCACCATCCCTTCCTCAGAGGAGGAGAGCGCAGCTTCGTTTCCTGAGGGGAGGGATGGAGAAGCTCTTGTGGGTGGGCGGTAAAGCTAACACAGTGTCTAGGAGCTTTTTGGGGGGTAGGTGCTTTGGGACTCTGTCAATATCCTGCTTCCCCTCAAAGCTCCCAGCTCGCCTGCCGCTGTTACCCCTGCAGTGTTCCCAGTGATTCCCGCGGTCTCGGTCCTGCATCTTCACTGACATTACTCCACCTGTCCATTTCATTTCTGCATGAAATCCTTTCTTCACGTCAGGATGGACTCGTGGTCATTCCTGCTTTCCTTTGGGACAGACTCCAACACAATCATCGTTTATCTTTGTGGCTGAAAATGTTCCAGCTTCCACTGCTAGTAGCCCTTTGGGTTAGTTCCTGTCGACTGCTTCCATCCCTGCCCCAGCCTGCCCCTAATTTTTAAAAAAACATCACTTCCTTCCCTTTTAGCCACAAGATGCTCCAAGCTCATCTTATGCTTCTCCTGTCCTGGTCCTGGAGTCAACCATTTCTCCAAGGAGCCCTGGTTCCTCTTACTGGAGAGAGGAGTCAGAGAGAACTTTCCAGGTGCGGGGTGTGATTATTGCTGGGCCGTCTTAGCAGGCAGAAATAGAAAAAATGTGTGTGCATAATGACCCGTATATGCACACGTTTATTTCTTCGTCTGATCATTTGTGCACAGATTAAGATAAGCAGGGGTCACGTTGACATCTCTGACTCCAACCCATAAGAGCAAGTTTCATTCTAGCATCCAGCCCCTGGCTTATCTTTAACTTCTTTCTCTATGGTGACAAACCTGGGCCTCATTATCTCCAATGCATCTACTGATTCTTTTTTTTAACACTGGTATAAGGTAAAATAGTTCCTGAGTGGCCAACCACTTCTCCAAACTACACTGAAAAATTACCTGTAGAGCACGGTTCTCCTGGATCCACTGAGCTCGGTCCTTTTAAAAATGGTATCCTGTCCTTTAAACGACCCCATTCCCACGCTCTTAACCCCCCACACTGTCACTTCATAGCAATTCCCACATGTATAACACCAGTTTTGCCTATTTAGTAAATTGCGTGTGTCTCTCTAACTAGGATGGAAGATCTTCGAAGAGTGAGGACTCAATAGGTTTGATTCGAGGTTGTGGCCCTGCCCCTAGCAGAGCGCCCATGATGGTCTCAACACATATGCGTCCTGTGATCACCGGTAACCGAGCGTAGACAGGCCTGGGAATTCAGACGTCCGTTGACTAGAAGTGGACCCCAGAGAGGACCTCGGCACTTCTGCAAGCGATCTGGGGAAGTAATCAGAATCCCTCTCCTTGCCACATTTTCGGGACACCAGCTTCTTCAAGACGAGTGGTGGCCACTGCTGAAGCCTCGCGGCAAGCTGGGACATCCATAACAGAGCCCTGGACTCGTCTGAGCTCCAGCTCGGTCCCCGCTGTGCAGCGGACCTAGTGTTTGGGTCTGCTCCCGGGAACACTGACCACATTAGTCGGAGACAGGGCCTCAAGGGATTTTTGAAACTGTGCTCTAATACGCGTAACATAAAATTTACCATTTTAATCGTGTTTACGTACCATTTTAATCGTGTTTACGTGTAGAGTCCAGTGGCACGGAATGCAATTACACTGTTGTGCCACCATCGACACCAACCATAACCAGAACTTTTCGTCTTGGCAACTGAAACCGCACCCTCGCTGAACATGCCCTCATCGCCCGCCCAGCCCCGGGGCTCACGGTCGGCATTCTCTGCAACTCCGACTCCTCCTGGGGCCTCATGCAAGCGCAATCCTGCAGGATCTGGGGTGTGTGTGTGTGTGTGTGTGTGTGTGTGTGTGTGTGTGTGTGTGTGTGTATCTGGTTTCTTTCAATCAGCATAATGTCTCAAAGTTTTACCGAGGCTGTAGCGGGTGTCAGAATTTCTTACCTTTTTAAGGCCAGATAACGTCCCATCGCATGTATATGCCATATTTTGTTTCTCCATTCATCTGTCAGAGGACACTCGTTTCCACCTTTCGGCTGCTGTGAATAATTCTGCTACAAACACGGGCATACGAGCAGCCGGAAGGCTCCCCGCTTTGTTACTCTGGATGCCTAAACGTTGACGTCGCTGTGTGCCTTCCCACTACGGACGTCAGCCCACGGGCCGCGAGCTTCCTCATCACACACCGTGCTCCGAGGAGAGGCTGGCTGGAATGCCGGTGGCCAGAGACACTCCGTTCATATTTGTTGAATGCATGGATTCATACTAAAGAGCACTCGGATACCACCCACACAAAAATGTATGTTTCCGGAAAGAGGGCAATGGAATGAAAACTGGAGGCATTCCGACAGTGGGTTTCCAGAAACAGACAGAGTGTCAATGGGTCAGTTGCAGCCCTATCCAGCTTC
Source organism: Ailurus styani (assembly GCA_002007465.1). NCBI lineage: Eukaryota > Metazoa > Chordata > Mammalia > Carnivora > Ailuridae > Ailurus > Ailurus styani. Next base: position 8,880 of record LNAC01000454.1, on the reverse strand, counting down.
ATCTTCCACCCCAAAGCCTCAGCCTGCTTGCTGCCAATGCAGTTTGCACGCCCTCTGACGGGGGAGCAGGGGAGGAAAGTGGGAATGCAATCTGGAAACCGCGACTCTAACTCATGCAGACCATTTCTTTTCGCAACTGCTCAGTGTAAATCTATCACATTTCTGTGGGTACCTCCCCCCCAACAATATTTCTCAGAATGTCTTTCCAAAAAAATAAAATGCGTCGAGTAAGAGCTGTGTCCTCAGATGAGCAGCAAAGTCTGTCTGCCGAAGCCTCGCTGGCCAAAAGCAAAGAGACGGAAAGAGAGCAACACACAGAGAAAAGAGTAGTGTTTTTCCCCGGCGGCGGAGACATCCCGTCTCTCCTAAGTTCTTCTGGCGGCAACCATGAGGCGGTGACACAAAGCCTCTTCAGTGCTCCCTGACCCCGGAGAGATGGGGGGCTTCTTAGCGGGAGTCCCACCTTACTTCCCGGTCCTAAACCATGGCTTGCCCTGAGCTCAGAGGGTGTGCTCCTAAGCCCAGAGGCTCCTGCCCAGCTGCTCGCTCCCGTCACTGTCCTGCCCCCGGGCTGGGCCAACGTGGGGGCGGGCAGCCTCCTAGCGTCTCACGCTGGAACCTTCCAGTTTTGCGGGAGGAGGCCCGGGGGAAGTAGACCATGGACCAGCGGGGCGTGAGCTGGGGACGTGCGTCCTGACAGGGGGCTCTGAGCTCTTCCGGGCTCTTCTGCTCAGAGCCCCCGGTTCCAGTGGGAGAGCTGAGTGTGTCTGAGGTGAAAGGAGCAGAGTAGCAGAGACGCGAGCCTGGACGTCTGTCTTGCCTGCGCGGCAAGAGACGGAGGCACCGCCTGGGAAATCTATGTAGCGTCTGCTCCCTGGGGAGTCAAGGTCGTTGCTCAGGGGAATGAAGGCCACAGTGTTGCAGCAGCTGGGTCTCTCTCCCCACGTGTGCACGTCCCTGCAGCGGCCCAACAGCCCCGGGCCGGCGGCTCGGCCCAGCCAGGGGGACGTCGCTCACATTTGCCTTCCCTTCCAACACCAGGGTAGGGGCGGCTCTGGGGGCGATCTGCCCCTGCCCCATACACACGCCTCTCTCTCTCCGTCTCTGTCCTACCTCCTGCTGCTCGCTGAGCTTGGGCTTCTTTTCTAACTACCCAGCTGGCAGAAAACCATGAAGGAAGGGCAAGCAGGAAGGGTACTCTGTTCCCTCGTTTTTATCCACAAGCGACCCGCAAGCACCCGGGTCTGTCTCCCCAGAGCCCTGAGCCCCCTGTGGTCCCGCTGGCTGTTGGGGCTGAGGGATTGTGGGGTCCTGCTCCCACCCACACCTGCTGGCCCACGACTCCCCAGGGAGTGGAGCGTCCGTACAACGTGCCGAAGCAGTGATCTGTACCCTGTCGCTCTGCCTCCACAGCGGCGGCCGTTCATGCAGATGCTGTGACACGGTTTTCGTTGTAAGAACGCTGTATTTGGTCTTTGTCCCTAGTTCGGGCACAGAGCTCCTAAAACGGGGTTTCCTGTCACAGAGCTCCTAAGTGCTGGGTTTTCCTGAGCGAGGAGAACAATGAAGGTCGCTTTGTGATAGTGAGGAGGTGATTTCAGCCACAGCTGAGGTAGGTACTTGGTGAATCAACCCCGTGATTGATTAGGGGGTTGGAACTTTCAGTCACAGCCATGACCTCCAGGAGAGGAGAGGAGAGGGGCTGGAGACCGGACCAGTCACCAAATTCCGCGGTTTGATCAATCATACCGATGCACCGAAGCCTCCATAAAGCTCCCAAAGGACAGGGTTTTCAGAACGTCTGGGTCTGTGAGCATCTGGAGGTGCCGGGAGCGTGGTGTTCTCAGGGAGGGTGTGGAAGCCCCGCGCCCTTCCCGGTGGCTGGCCCTGCGCGCGTTTTCATCAGGCTGCTCCTGAGCGGTGTCCTTTTATAGCAAACCAGTGATCTGGTGAATAAAACATTTCCCTGAGTTCTGCGAGCCCCCCCAGCAAATCACTCAAATCCAGGATGGGGGTTGTTGCCACCTCTGGTCTGGAGTCCAAGGGCTCGGGTGACAGCCTGAACTTGGGGACCCGTGTCTGAAGGACGCAGGAGCGGACCTGTGGGACTGAGCCCATGTCCCAGGGAATCTGACAGCACCCTTGGGGAGAGGGGGGTCACCGCTGAGTTGCTCGTCCGTGCGGGAAACCCCCTGCTGCCTGAATCGTCACCCTGTACGGAGCCCTTCTGGATCCCCAGACGCATACAGGTGGTCAGCCTGTTTTCCCGAGGGACAGACGAAGGAAGGAACAGAGTGACTAGCATCTATTGATCGCCAAATGCAATGCTTTCCTTTTTTTTTTGTCTTCAATTTCGAGTAAGAAACAGATGATGCGTTGCAAACCACTTTATGTGTATGACAAATACAAACAAAACAAAGTTTCATGAAAAAGCTCCCATGTTCATAGCAGCAATGTCCACAATCACCAAACTGTGGAAGGAGCCAAGATGCCCTTCAACAGACGAATGGATCAAGAAGATGTGGTCCATATATACAAGGGAATATTAGCCACCAGAAAGGATGAATATGCAACTTTTGTATCAACATGGACTGGTCTGGAGGAGATTATGCCAAGTGAAATAAGTCAAGCAGAGAAAGTCAATTATACGGTTTCACTTACTTGTGGAAATGGAGGACTCTAGGGGAAGGGAAGGAAAAGTGAATTGGGGGAAATCGGAGGGGAGATGAACCATGAAAGACTGTGGACTCTGAGAAACAAGCTGAGGGTTATGGAGGGGAGGAGGGATGGGGGAGCCTGGTGGTGGGTATTGAGGAGGGCACTGGGTGTGGTGCATAGACAATGAATCTTGGATCACTGAAAAAATAAAAAAAATAAAAAATAAATAAAAAAGCTTACTCACACTACGTAGGACAAAGAAGAAAATGCAACAGAGTTACTATCAAGAAGACTTAGGTGGAACCCCCAACAAAGCGTTTGGAATCGACAGCCACCCGAATCATTCAGAGTCATGGCTTACTCCCCGTCTTGGGTGGCAACCCGCACTTCCAAACCACTGGCACCATCGCGTACCAGATGCTGGGCACGGCTTGTGGAACACCCACAAGATGTATCCGAGGGAGATATTAAAAGCTCTGTTTCGCTGACAGAGAAACTAAAGCCTGGTCAGTCTAAGGGACTTGGAGAAATCCTTTGCTTCGCAAAAGCCCTCCCTTGCTCGGGTCCTTCAGCGTCCGTGGCAGGAGTGGACGTCTGCCCCGCTGGGCGGAAGGAGCCTTCTGGAGCCGGGGGGACACGGGGTCAGCGGGGGGCCGTCGATGCTCTTCTGAAGCTGGACCGGGAAGGCCGCTCGGCCTTGGGCGACGGCAGCTCTGCATCTCTCTCTGAAACCCGCTTCTCTGGGCGCCCGGCAGGGGCGGGCACGGGTGCCACCGGACGCGCGTGCGATAAACCCGCACAGAGGCTCTCTCTTCCTTGGGTTTCGACTCTTCGATCTCAAGTTTAAGGAGGGAAGCTGAGATATGTTCCTGTCCCTTCTCCACTTCCTCTGTTCCCCCCAAATCCCTGTTTGGATCACATGCGTGTCCAGTAAGGTGTGGGCCTCAGAAAGGAGGGTGGGAAGGAGCAAATACGGTCATCCTTGTCCTTACCTTGGCGATGAGCTCTGTCAGTGGTTTGCGAACCTTGGCTTGCCTGGGGACCCGTTGGGGACTTGCTGCCACACGGATGGCGAGTTCCCCCAGCAGGTGTGTGGCGGGCCAGAATTCTCCTGTCTAACAGCCTCGCAGGTGCCGCCCCTGCGGCTGGTTCCAGGACCCCACTTTGAGAACCGCAGATCCAGCGGTAGGGTTTCCGGCGTGAAACATCTCCAGACTGAACTGAAGCCTCACTGGGGCTCTCTGGGCTCCAGGGCCTAGAAAGGCCCTTGTGGTTAAGATTGGCCTGCACTGAAGTGGGTTTGAAGCTGCTATCTGATACCTCTGTCCTTTTCCCAGGCTTGGTCCCTCCCAGAAGCTAGATGCCAGTGATTGGCAGGTCCCCGGAGCGCACCCCAAATGGGCCGATGCAATCCCATCTGTTAGAGCATATGCCCTGAAAACCAGAGGCCTCCCTCCAGGAGCTCATTATTTACCAATCGCTAAGCCGGCAGCCGCGAGGTCTTCCCCCTGCCTGCCGGCGGCCTCTGCGGACAATGCGAGTCTGACGGGTGTGGCGGCGGAACAGCTGCTGGAGTCCTTCCTCTCCCCCGCTCCGCCCCGCTACCTGCGGAGCCTCACGGGGATTTCTGTGCAGCGCGGCTCTCCCGGGCTTCACAAACACTCAGCGACACTCGCACTACACCTCCCTCTGACTTTGGCAACTGTTAGTTAGTGAGGACCACGGCCCCTGCAAAGTCAGCTTTCTCTCCGGCTGCTGAACACGGGACAGAAGCATCTTCCAATCAAGCCAAATCCACAAGTGCGTTCCGAGCACGTTTGGATGCCTGCAGATCCCCGTGGGCTCTGGCGCAAGACGCCCAGGACTCCTGATTTGGGAGGCACCGGGCGCCTCGCTGCGGAATGACAGGTGTGCTCGGAGACGACCGTGGTTGCGGAGCGCCTCGGCCGCCTTTTCTCACCTTTGCTTTGATCGGTTTGCTGCAGTGAGGTCACACGAAAACCGTTATTGTTTACACATTATTATTTGAAAAGGCAGATAAATTAGTGAAAGGCTATTTTTTTTTTTAAGATTTACTTATTTATTTATTTGGGAGAGACAGAGAGGGCACGCGCACGGGGTGGAGGGACAGACGGAGAGTCTCAGGCAGGCTTGGTGCTGAGCGTGGAGCCTGACTCGGGGCTCGGTCGCACAACCCTGAGATCACAGCTTGAGCCCAAACCAAGAGTCAGGTGCTGAACTGACGGGGCCAGCCAGGCAGCCCAGAAAAAGTACCGCGCAATGGGAAAGGACACGGTTTCTTCTTCCGTGCAGAATTCCAACCAGACTGCGGTGTTCTATCTGGAAGAAAGAGCGCACACCCCGTTTGTAAGCCGGTCTCTGGGCTCTGGGCCGTGTGCACACACAGGAGCTCAGAGCGATGGAAACCCTCAACCCTTACACCGGCTCTTACTCTGAGATGGCATGGGTCCAAGGCCTGGCCAGTACTTTCCTCTGACAGAGTGGACCCCGCCGCACAGGCTTTGCTCGGTCATCCTGTGGCTGGAGACAGCAGGACCTGGGAATCTCCGAAGCACCACCTGGCCAGGGCTTGTCAGGAAGTCAACCCAGGGCTGATCCCAGAGCAGGGAGGTGACGCGGACCTGTGTCCCTGGGTCCCGACCGGTGTGGAGAAGCTGCGTGAGGACCGTTGCCGCAGACGGATGTCTGTCTTTAAGAGACCCCTTGTGCTGAGCGGGACCCGCCACTGCGCCCTTGCCGCCCCCAGGGTGGGGGGCCGTGAGAAGTCAGGAGGGAATGCGCTCCCTTTCCACTGGAAATAGTGTCAGGTGTCTCCAGGAAACCTTCAGTGGGTGTACGTGTGTCCACAGCGGAGGTTCTCGCCTGTGATCTGAGCCCCCACAAAGAAAACAGGAAAGGACAGAGTGTGAGGCAAGTCACTAAGGACCAAGGTCATGTCCGGCAGAACGGCGTGGCACGTTTCAGGACCACCGAAGCTGTGGATCCATCGGGGACTGGAGCGAGACGAGGAGCCGGTTGGTCTCCCCGGGGAAGGCACACTGGCTCCAGAGGGTCTGCTCCGAGGGAGGGCAGCGTGCGGCACCGTGGCCCGGGCCCAGGATGTGGCCGAGCGGGCCCAGCGCTCATCTCCCAGGCTCCGACACAAACAAAGGCCGCAGGACGGCGGCAGAGGCCATCCCAGGCCAAGTTCTTCTGTGTCCCCACCGGAGCACGGTGCTGACACCCGGCTCTGCCAGCTGCCGGGGCATGCCCTTCAGTCCAGCGAGCGCCGGCCCTGCGGTGGGGCCCTGCAGAGCCTCTGTTGCCCACAGACTGCCCGCAGAGCTGCTGGGGTGCCCGCAGAAGGGGGCGTGGAACGGACGGGATGGGGCCTGGAGGGGCCGTGCCGAGGCTTCTTGGCCCCGTCCACAGGGACACCCTGTCCTCATCTGTCCTTGTCGTTGGCATGTCCAGGAACACCGTGTGCACTGTGCTTCACGGGGTCTGGCGGCGCACACTGGCTCCTGCAATCCACCCCCCCCCGCCCCCGTGCTGGAGGATGCGAGGGGCAAGGCGGCCCATTTCTCAGATAAGGAAAGTGGGGTTCAGAGCAGTACTCAAGGAGGGCAAGGCCACTTGGGAGCCCCAGGCCCTCTCGCGCCACCACGCAGAGCACGCCCAGAGGCTTCCTTCCTCTCTATGCTTTTTTAGTCTGCAAATCAAATAATACTTTAATCTGAAAGAATTTAATTTAAAAAATCCCCCTCCCCTAACTTTCTTATGATGTGCCCCAGGCAAAACGACCAGGGCCAAAGCCTTCCCCTGTGGGCTCAATGCACGCATGACCCCCGGCTGCTGGCTCAGGAGGTGGGGAGCTGACGGTGCTACACAAGGGGCTGGAAGGAAGGGAAGCTTCCTCCATTCACGGCCCCAGGAGCGGGGCCAGCGACAGGTGCCTGGCTCCCCCTCGTCCCCAAACTGTGCGAATCCGGACAAAGAGCCCCGAAGGCAGGACCTGTAACCCCTGGGCCAGGGCCGAGGGCAGAAAGCAAAGGAGCCTGTGCAGAAGCAGACAGCCCTCGGCCTCCAAGCAAGCAGCCTCAGCAAGACGGCACCGGCCCCTCCGCCGAGCCCCGAGGGCGGACATCTGAGCCAGTGAGGAGTGGAGGCGGCTGCTGGGTGTCTGCACAGTGTCTCTGTGCTCTCTGTCCCGGCCGATGGGCTGACGCGGGACCGGGGGCGGGGTGGCTCTGTCCCCTGTCCCGTCTCTCCCGCAGGCGGCACAGAGTGGGGCACGTCTCCCCAAGCTGTTTTCCCTGAAACGGCCTCTCTGGGGCACTGGCCACCTAAAGCAGGCGTGTTTCTCTCTCACACACACACACACACACACGCGCGCGCGCACACACACACACACACGCACCCCCCCCATACACACACACTGCAAAGCGCGTCATCTGTGAGTTTCTGCTGCCACCTACAGGTTCAGCGGCCGCAGAAATCCACCAAAGAATGAAACCACCTCGAGACCCTAAACTAGGATCCCTGTGTCCAGGGGCAACCGCTTCTTTTTCAAATTCGAGGACCAGAGAGGTTTCCATTAGGAAAAGGAGGCATGCGCTCCTTAGATAAGCGGTCTGCCGCTGCGAGTTCGTAGACTCACTTTCCGGTCTCGTGAGCTCTGATGTCGCCGGGGATGCGTGTGTGTGCAGGTGTATGGTGCACACTGTGTACTCGCATGCCCGTGTGTGGGCCCTGGGAAGGCGTGCCCGGGTGAGGCGTCCAGCGGACGAGAGCCCCGAGTCCCACGGGGGCTTCCGGAGGTGGACGGCCCCGCAGCCGTGAATTCGGAACGGGCCAGTGTCCGCCGGGAGCCCTGGGCACCACCCGGCTCAGGCCTCCAGAGGAGCTGGTGCGGAGACCTTCACCAATGCGTGCAGATCTCTGTCCGAGAGCCCGTGCACAGCCCTCCCACTTCCACTCAGCACGACCCTGCCGTCCACGCAGCTGGAGGGCCGTGGTCTGCACCCGGGTCAGCAAAGCGTTCTCCATAACGGGCCGGGCAGTGTCTAGGTTTCGCGTTTGCGGGCCATACGGTCTCTGTCACAACGATTCGGCTGTGCCCATGCGGCCTGGAAAAACCCACCGACAACCCACCAAGCCCACAACGAATGAACACACGTACATCACATGGAGTTCCAAGAAAATTCCGTCAAAGGGCCCTGAGGATTCAGATTTCACAGATTTTTCACCTGTCACAAAATAGTCTTCCTCCTCTAATAGTGTCCATTCATCTAAAATCCCCAAACCACTCTTCGCTCGCCACGCTTACATGGGCGGCAGCGGATTTGGCCCCGGGCACTGCTGCTTACCAGCCCCGGTGTCTGCCCCTGACTCGGACCTGGAGCTGTGTGTCTACTAGCAAGTTATGCTGGGTTCTGAACCCTGTGGGACATCAGTGCCCTGTCATGTTCTCAACAAGGGTCTCGGTCCTCCATCCTGTTCTCAATGGCCGATCTAGTAGGCGGATGTTTCTCTCTCCACCAAGGGCAGTCGTGAACATAGGTCCCGTTTCAGCTTTGCGGACGACCTCACCTGCAAGCCGAAGCCATAGACCATCTGGACGGCAGCACCCTCTCATCTCCGGCTCCGAGAAGGGGTCAGAGCCACAGTCTGGGGATGGCGATCTGTGTCTTCTCTCTTCTGGAGCTGTTGCTTGGAAGACTTGCAGAGCAAGACGGTTGTGGGCACATCTGCACTGCTCTACGCGTCCCGAATGAAGTCTGTGGGGAACCTGGAATAACGTTTGCAGGTATCTATGTGGGGTCGGTGTGTGAGGCTGCAAGGGGTGGAGAAGACCCCCGCCGAAGTTTGGGGGTGGGAACCACGTTCTTCCACACTGGGTACCATTAGACCTTTTTGTTTTGAGGTCAACTTTAATTTATTTTTTCATTTTTAAATTTATTTTTATTTTTTCAGCATTCCAAGATTCCTTGTTTATGCACCACACCCATTGCAGTCAACTTTTAAAGGTGATAGTTAATTGCCCCTTTCATAACAACCAAGTCAAAACCGCGGGAAAAAAGCAGATGGGTTCAAAAACATCATTTTCTTTATTTCTGATCCCTTCTTTTGTTTGTTCATTAGTTTGCTTAATTAAAGGCACACTTCTTTTTTTTTTTTAATTTTATTTTTATTATTTGCCCAAGGGGTACAGGTCTGTGA
>LNAC01000453.1:1296206-1364731 GCA_002007465.1 Ailurus styani | reverse complement strand
GAAATAAGTCAATCAGAGAAAGACAATTATCATATGATCTCTCTGATAGGAGGAACTTGAGTGTCAGGGTGGGAGGTCATAGGGGGTAGGGAGGGAAAAATAATGAAACAAGATGGGATGGGGAAGGACACAAACCATAAGAGACTCCTGATCTCACAAAACAAACTGAGGGTTACTGGGGGGTGGGAGGGTAGGGATAGGGTGGATGGGTTATGGACATTGGGGAGGGTTTGTGCTTTGGTGAGTGCTGTGAAAGATGTAAGCCTGATGATTCACAGACCTGTACCCCTTGGGCAAAGAATAAAAAAAAAAAAAACTCAACTCTCCACTGATACTTGGGTATTCTTGCAACACACACACACACTCTCTCTCTCTCTCTCTCTTTCCCTCCCCCTTAAATAAATAAATGAATAAATAAATAGAATTGTTGAATCAGTGTATTATACACCTGAAACTAATATAACACTGTATGTTATCTATACTAGAATTAAAATTAAAAATTTAATTAAAAAATAAAATAAAAATTTAAAAATTAAATTTAATTGAAAAATTAAACAATATAAAATGCCGACTCTGGACCTTCACTCTAGAGTTCTGATTCAGGAAGTCCGGGGGCCTGGGCCCAAGAATCTCTTCTCAAAATAAGGCCACACAGGGCGCCTGGGTGGCTCAGCGGTTTAAAGCCTCTGCCTTCGGCTCAGGTCATGATCTCAGGGTCCTGGGATCGGCGCCTGGGTGGCTCAGCGGTTTAAAGCCTCTGCCTTCGGCTCAGGTCATGACTGCCTGCCTCTCTGCCTACTTGTGATCTCTCTCTCTCTGTCAAATAAATAAATAAAATCTTTAAAAAAAAAAAAAAAGATAAAAAAAATAAGGCCACACAACATCTAGTAGAAAGTCATCAGACCCTTTAAAAAATAGTTACAAAGCATTAAATGCAAAGCATTAAAATCCACACATTATCCAAAAAGTTCCATTTTTGGCAATGATCTTCACCTTATCCCCTTTCTCCTTCCTTCAGGTTCTAATTTCATCCATCAAACCTCTCCTTCCTCCCTGCCCTCTCTCATACCCCTGAACCACTTCCATCTCCAAATGTGACCCAGCTCTGAGTGTTACTTTAGCATACCAGAATGTAAGCCTCTATGCAGTATCTATGAAGTCTCTATAAAGTATATATGCTCTTCCTCAGGTAAGCTCAAGACACCTACCGAGCATTTTGCAGGGGCAAGGAAACCAGCGGTGTCCCAATCCTTTCTGTTCTCCTAGCCCTTCTTTTGCTTCTCTTGCCTGCATTCACTTTCACCATCTCACACTCAACATCGGGAGCATCCTACGCTCCCTTAAGCTTCTTATCAGGTATACAACCCAACCCCAAGCCCCATGCTCCTCTTTCTCCCTCTCCCTTCTCATCCACGTCCACATGCTTTCCTCTATGGCCAATCTGATCCCACAGTTCCAGATATCCCCTTGCTGTGGGGGACTCCTGAGTCTCTCTCCTGGTCCAAAGCCAACCATCTGCCCCACCAGCACCTCCAACCCCACATGCCAAAACTCAACTTGCCCCTCACCTGTGTTCCTCTTCTCTATTTCTGACACACCTTACCTTCCCTGGTTCAAGACCTTGCAGTGATCTCTGGCATTCCCTCTTGGCCCTATATTCAATCCCTTACTGATTTTTACTCACTTCTCCTTTCCTGTTTCTCTCTCCATGTCCCTTTCATTTACAACACACGCTTTGTTCTTGTCTTGACTTCAAACCAAGGTTCTTTGGTTTCCAGAAAGAAATGACTGGTAAACCCAAGGGGTTAGTAAAAAGCACAAGGGCAACTCAGGGACATAGAAGTGGAAATGCAGCCTGGCCTCATGGGAAACAAGGTTAGACCTGGAAGGCTTTGGGCATAAGGTTGATGGGGCTTCTGGCTCCTTTTTCCCTGCTTGGCCCATCTGGTTCTTCTGCCTAGAATCCTTTTTGCAGATTTGTCTCAGTGTCTTGCTTTTCTCTACCTAGATTGTTTACATCCCCTGAACGATTGTCCCAATCCTGCATGTGCTCTCTAGACTAAATGCAGTCTCTGTCATTCAGTTCAAATTCTGGAGAGAGAGGTTTGATGGACCACTGGCCAGCCAGGAGATTGAACCAGACATGCCATGAAGCTAGCTTCGATTCCAGCATCTGGATTAGTCCAGGTAGAATTATGGGTGTTAACATAGATCTCTGGGTGTGTTCCTTCAGCAGCATCTACTTATGAGGACCATTGCTAGACAAAGAGGCTCTTTGAAATGTACCCCATAAAATTCTACCATAGTTTTTCCTGGAAGCTGGGTTACAAACTTATGGCATGTCCAGACCTAAGTTTTTACCTTTCTATTACACCATGAGAAAATAATAATTGTGTGTGTGTGTGTGTGCGCATGTTGGGAGGAGGGACCAGGTTTCAGGTTATATAAAGTTTCAGATGCCCTTTTTGAGACATTGTGGGATACTGTGTCCTTTACACAGAGGTAATGTCCTTTCTGCCTATAGATGTTGATATGTCTTTGCACTTATGAAATGGTAGTGGCTTAGATGGTTGTGCCTTTATTTAGCAGAGTAAAATGTTGAGGTGCCTATGTCAGTCCCCTAAATTTGGAGGCAAAGTTGGCTGGTCCATGAAATCTGTATGTTTTCGAAACATACTACATCTTGATTATTTGAATAGCTTCCTACATGGTCTCTCTGCTTTCAAGATCTCTTTCCCATCTACCTTGGACATAACTATCAAGTTATTGTCTCTAAAATGTTTTTTAATCTATTTTCTTGTTGAAGTCTTCAAGGACTTCGCAATGATTATGAAATGAAATAGAAATTCCCTGACCTCTAGAAACTATCTCCAACCTCCAGTTCCCAGCCTTTTCCCACTGCCCCCATCCATACCCGCCATGTGTTCCAGAGAAGGCTCCTTCTTATCCTTCTAACCCTTGTCCCTTCCCACCACCATGCCCCCTTGCCAGCCTACCTCCATGAAGTCCTCTGATGCTCTCAGTTAAACTGAAACTTTCCTGACTCTGCATTCCTTTATTAAAATATTTCTACATTCTTAGGACACTGACTACAGTCTGTATCATCATGTGATATTTGCGGAAACATACATCTTGGCATTTTTTTTTAATGTGGCTCCTTTCCTTTGTGGCTGGCCATATCTCATAAATGGGCCTATTTGGTTTTGAGCATCTCTTTGTTCTCTGCTCAACCTTGGTAGACTGGCTGATGACCACCTAAGTGGTTCAAAATCAGACAAAAGATTGGGACATATGGAAACATCCGGATGGCCCATCTACTGCTGAACTTCCTCTTAAGTAAAAATAAACATCTCTATGAGAGAAGTCACTTTGTATTCCTAACTACTAAAGACATCCTAGCTAACACAAACTCGAGAAGCCATCTTACCCTGTTCTTTCATACCTAAAAATCAGGCTGAGGGCCCAGAAGGAGTTTCGAGATGTCCACAGGGAGAAAGATTAGGGAGAAAAACATCAGTGGTCCTCACTGTTGTGTGTTGAGCCCTCCTGTGCTACATCAGGCACTACTCTAAACTCTGCATGTGCCTAACCTTCCATGTGCCTCACAGCACCCCTAGGAGGCAGGTGGTCTTACTGAGCCTTTTTTATAAGCAAGAAAACTAAACTGCTAAGAAGTTCAATCAATTGCTCACACTACACAGCCACCAAGTGGAACGGTGGAATTTTCTCCCAGACAAGCAAGCTCCAGGATCCACCTACTTTATCTCTGGGCTCCTTGTCAGGAGGGGGCAGGTGGTGAAGACTAGCCTGAAACCCAAGGGTGTCTGTCTGATCCATACCTCAAGCCCTCCTCCCACTGTCCAGACCACACCCCTCTGTAAACCCTGGCTTCCTCCCTGCTCAGGCCCCAGCCCCACCAGGCTCACGGCCTCCCCACCTCAGCTCCTTTAGGACCCCAGGCTTCCTGCTTTCCTTCTCTCTGCTGTACACAGGCCTGAAGACTCCTCCCTCAAGCCTGCTCTTGTAGATGCTTGCTTCATGGTGATGGATTCCACCCCTGGACATCCTCTGGAGATGACACAGGGAGGTAGGGAAGAAAGATCAAAACAACCGACAAGAGTTGGGGGGGGGGAAGGTGCAAAACCCCATATCCCTCCTCCAAAAACAGCCAGTAAAATCATGGTAACTGTGCCTGATTTTAAAATCTGTGTTCATTTCCATACATTTAAGGCTCACAAAGACCCTAGTTAAGAGGTACTGAACACATCTTCATCTATTAGGAAAATAAAATCTTACGAACACATAGCAATAGATTTAGAGTATTCCACTCTGGGTATGGTCAAGGTAACAAAATGTGTACTTTCCTACCTGACAAAATACAGCTGTGGGACCGAGGTCCCCGGATAACACCTCTCTGCCTGACAATAAACGTGGATTAGACTTCTAGTGTATGCTGGATGCCGTGCTGAGGCTCCAGGGAAAGGAGATGACGTGATGTTTGGTCAGATGCTGGGAGATTTGTCATGCAGAACTCCTCCCCCCCACAAGTTCACACAGCACTTCAGAAACAATTATCCCTACTGACTGGAGGCACCAAGAGGTGGGGTGACCCTTCGTGGGAGCAACACACTAGGACTCATGGCTTCTGCACCTTGGCTGTTTCCTTCTCATCTGCATCTGTGGCTAAACTGCTCATCCTCCACACCAAGCCCAAAGAACGCCTCCTCCAATCCCCAAGACACAGCCACTTCTCGCGGTATCTTACCATCGCCTGGTTCATGGTGCAATTGTTCGTTTGCGACTTTACGGGGAAGAGAATTCGCTTTATTCATCCTTGGAATCCTCACCCTCTCCCCATCCTCTCCTTCAAAACTCAACACTGCAGTTGGCTGAAGAAGATGCTGGAAGTTGCATGGACCTATGGGGGATGGAGGGATGGTAGGGTGTTCACCATTGGTGAAAAATGTGTGTCTACTCAAGTCCTGCGTTCTCATGCTCATTTCCATCTCTCCCCATTTTGCCTGTGCGGGACAGAGAGATGGAAGGAGTCTCGTCAATGAAACAACAACATCCTTCCTTGGACCTTCCTTTTCTGCTATGTAAAGCTTTTCAAAAACTGGCTCCTTGGCCTTTCTGTGACCGGAAAATTTTGCAAGAACCAACTGTGGAACTAAGAAAAGATTTTGCTAAGCGAAGTGAAAGCCCTCCAATGGCTGCCTGCAGACTGTGGGCAACTTCCCCTGAGCCACCTCAGGAGAAGAGGAGGAACCCCAATGAGCACCAGGACGCTGAGCTGCCATGCATCTTGCCCCACCCCGGGGGGGGGGGGGGGAAATGGGTGTGAAGAAGGTCTGCATCAGGAGCCCCAAGGCTTAGCAAGACAGAGCTGCCAAGGAGCTACCTGCACTCTGCTATTTTCCCTGCTTAGATGACCACGGTGGTTTCTTTACCCCCAAACATTCAGCTCCCCCTTAAAGGAAAATTCTGTGCCAAATACCACCTCCTCCAGAAAGTCTTCCATGGGTCCTTCCAGCCAGAATCAACCATCCTTTCCATCATGCTCCCTAGGACCTTTTGATTATAGCCCTTTTACTTTCCATATATTGTTATATTTGCTGGCATGTTAGGTCCTCCTGTTGGACAGCAAACGCTTCAGGTCATTGTATCTTAATCACTTTGTTCCATCCATGTACTTTCCTCTTTTCCAATCTCTCTATCTCTATGTCTCCCTGTCTCTGTCTCTCCCTCTCCCTCTCTCTCTCTCTCTCTCTCTCTCTCTCTCTCTCTCTCACACACACACACACACACACACACACACAGCAGTGCTTGTCCCCAGGACTTTTTGAAAGAGCCTTTTGAGCAGTGCAGAGAATCTCCTCTCCACTTCCACAGGGAAGTGTGACTAATTCCCTCCAGTGCTTAAATGGGAGAAGTGAGTTTCCAATTCTATCTGAAATACAAATACTGAGCTTAAGCCACACCAGTTATGACCCTTTTTAGGGCACAGGAAAATATTCCTCCTTTTTGGGGGGGCAGCTGCGTTTTCCAAGCCACCTTTGAAAATAGCACACACATTTTAAAAAATCAGAGTAGTCGTACTTTTTTTTTTTTGGTAACTCTATTTATGACCATATTATTTGCTCACAATAATGATTTGGGGACTCAGCACCATAATATTAAAAACCAGAGAAGCCCTGAAGAACGATCATCCACCCCTGCCAATTTACAAGTGTGGAAACTGAGGCCACGAGGAATGATATGACCTCCCGCGGTCACTCAACCCGCTGGTGGCGGGTGCCCGGGCCAGGCCTCTGACCCCACGGAGCGCTCTGTTCTCTGATCAGGAGTTCACTAGACAATGGTTTTTGTTTGGTTTCGATTTTAAAAGCAGAATTGAACATGTCAAATTTGAGGGCACTGTGGAGCCTCAAGATTCAACCAGTGAAATAGAGAAAAGGGATTGGAAGGGAGGCATCCCTTCCCTTGCTAAGCCAGAGAACCCGGGCCCAGGGGCTTGGCGGGGAGCTGGGGCCTGCTGCAGCCTGCTCGGCCTGCCTGTCCCCCACCCCGGGCCTGCAGTGCCTACTGCCAGCAGTCCCGGCCTGCGGTTTGGACAGCTGGGCTGTGCTCAGTTACATGTGGGAGTTCCCTGATCTCCGGGGCGACAAAAGGGAAAAGGGCGGTGTGACGCCCCTCGCCTCACTCCGCAGGACAGCCCTGCTCCGGCCCGTCCCAGCACCTGTGGCCAGGGGCAGCGGAGACCAAGGGGGGAAAAAAGAATATAAATGGGACAAAGGCGCTAGTGTGCGGTTGCACTTCGGGCCAGAAGATGTGCTGGGGAGGGGACACCGACAGCCCAAGCTCCAGGGAGGAACGAGTAAAGGACTGGAGAAGGAGCTAGAAAGAAGCACCACCCCGAAGCGGGGAACCACAGGGCTAAGGAGTTGGATCTGGGTGTGAATGAAGGACTAAGCAGGTAGTTAAAACACCCTGGCGTCCTTCCTCTCCTTTCGGCCTCAAGTGGCGCCCGCCTCAGTTTAGCCATCCGAAAGCGACGCTACCCAGGGCCGAGAGAGAGAAGGGACGGGACCCGCCCGGGGGCGCAGCGGCGCCTGCGCAAACACAGCTGCCCAAGCCCAGGCCCGCAGGTCAAAGCCCTTCCGGCCACGTCACCTCTCAGCCCCTCCCACCCCCAGCGGCCGGCTCTCCTCCTCCGTGGCCGACTGACTCAGTGCAGCCTAATCCTCCAACTGCCCCCTGACGTGCTTCTCCCAGGACACACCTGGGAGGGCGATGACCTCACTGCCTCTCTTCCCCCAAATCCACTCGCTTCTGTAACCACGTCTGTGCTCAGCTCAGCCCCCGGCGTGGCGCGGCTCAGCTGTGCGCGCACCGGGAAAGGCAGGCCCTCACCCCCTCGCTCTCCTCCCCACCAGGAGTCATCGTTTCAGCCGCGGGGGTGCTGGGCCCCTTACGCTGCCCCCCTTCCCCGGTCCCTCAGAACGTGCCACCCTGCCAGCTCCTGGAGTCCGGGCGGGGACCACACCGGGAGGCTGCTGGGGTTCCTTGGGGTCCCCTGGAGCTGGTGACGGAGTGGTCATCACTGCCCGCGTGCTCTCAGCGGTGACCTTGTTCGGGGGATGGGGCGAAAAAAGTCGAAAGATAGGTATCTTTCGTCAATATCAAGTTTAAAGGGGAAAGGCGTGCGGGAATGCAGAAGGATGGCGGGAGGGACGGGTGGAAATGAAGCTGTGGGGGGAGTCTCAACTAAGGTGTCCTTGGTTGGGGGAGGGCCTGCCTAGAGGCGGCCTTTCGGAGGCTGTGGAGTGGCCCCTGGAAAAGCAGGCCAGCCTCGGCACGGTGGGCTGCCTCCCGTGGCACCGTCCATACAGGGCCCCCCGTGGGAACGGAAGGGCAAGGAACAGATAGGAAAACTGAGGCTCTGAGCAGCTGTCACATGCCAACTTTGCCCAGTACCTGGGGGAGCTGGCATTTGAACCTCTTCGCTTTATATTCCCCGCGCTGCCCTCCGGAGAGCTCAGCAGGCAGCCCCGCCAGAATTTAGCATCAAAAGCTGTGTGGAAAGAAGGTGGGAAGGAAGGCCAAAGCCGCGTCCCTTTTGCAGCCCCTTCCGTGTTCCCACCCCGCCTGGGGCAAGGGAAAGCCAGAGAGTGCAGAGTCCTCTCCTGGTCCCCAACACCCCCAGGACACCCCCAGGACACATCCCGGGGCTGAGTGGCTGCTTCTGTTGTGCCAGCATCGAGGCTGAGGCGAGAACCGAGTGTCCCACAGAGCTGAGACGCACGGTGGAGCCAGGCTCCTCCTTCGGGGCAGAAGGCGGATGTAGCAAAAGATGACGCACGCACGAGGCTGGGCTGTCTGAGGAAACCGGGTGGTTTCAGTTCACACAGGTTTGGGGAGGCACCGGCTGGTTTCAGTTCAGGGCCCGTGAGGTGGGGAGGGAAGCCTCTCTCCGTGGTTTGGCTCGGTCAGCCTGCACGTGGGGGAGGCCAGACCAGCCCGTTCTAATCAAAGGTCTCTGAAGGGTCTGCCCTTCTAGGAGATCCTAGTGCCCTGGGGGAGGGGAGATTCTTGGTTTGGCCTTGAGTGTTCTGCAGACTGAAACCTATTTTTATCTCCCCGGAAGCATCTCAGACACAAGAAGGGCCGTTTCAGAGTGCAGGGGAGCCCCAGAAGGCCCCGAGTTTGATGCCAGAGTTAAGGGGTGAACCTGGAGCATGCAATCCTAGAAGGAATTCTTAATCTAAGAATCGACGACTTATCTAAGAGTGTGGGAGGGGAAGGAGGCGGAATAAGGGTGCGGTATCTAGCTAACCAGGTCTTTAGGGCAAGGGGCGGGGGATGATGAAGTACAGGTCAAGGTCAGCAGGAGGTCTGTGTAGCCCTGGGTGGATAGAAGCGCTGATGTTGGCAAGAACCCCTTTTCTTGCCCATTTTCATTGCTGCCATTCAAGAGCCTGTGGTATCTACAGAAACTGAAAGAACCCGGTCTGAGGGTTGGGGGGTCCTCTTGTCCC
Organism: Ailurus styani; assembly: GCA_002007465.1. NCBI lineage: Eukaryota > Metazoa > Chordata > Mammalia > Carnivora > Ailuridae > Ailurus > Ailurus styani. The sequence goes on along the minus strand of LNAC01000453.1, from coordinate 1,355,693 downwards.
TCTTTTTCTGCACTCACCCCCTCATCTCTTTCATTTCCCTGCTCCCCCCTTTTTCTTCCTCCACATCTCTGTCTTCCCCTGGAATGCTCCACACCCCCGTTCTCCTACCCCTACCTTCCTTCCTTTCCTCTCCCCCATCCCTGCTCATGCCTATTTGAAATGAAGACACACGTTGGAGACACTCTTCTATGCTCAGAGCCCCTCAACCTTGGCTGCTGTGACACAAACTGCCAATTGGCCCCACTATTCTGATCCTTTAGCCAAATTTTAACTGGGCCTAAGACCACACTTTGTATCTAAGTGTGATGCCAGGACTAAGATCTGGCCAAAGGGAGGTCAGCAAGTGTGTCATGTGCAAACTTTCCTTTGCATCTTCCTTGTTAATAGGTATATGGACATGATGGCAGGAGCTCGTGCAGCCATTTCGGCCTATGACATATACCACAGCCAGTTACATACCTCCCAGGATTTGTTCAAACAAGCTTTCTCTGGCCATGCCACTAAGAATCCCCTGAGAGGATCCCTTAACACCAACAACATTCTCGTCAGCCAGCAAAAGGTTTGGATTTTCTAAAGGGAGGCTAATGGAGTTCTGTGCCATCTTGTGGCAGAGATTAGGGTGCCGTAACATTTCACCTGGTTGGCTGGGATGGGACCATTGTGGCAGATGTTCCTGATTCCTCACGTTGCTTGCAGGTACAACCCAACAGCCCATTGCTTCATACCTCCCATCACATCCCTTTCACCTCCTGCCCCAGGGCCTCCCCATTGCTTCCAAGGAGCAAGACACCAAGAGGGGGTGAGAGGGGACCTGATTACCCAAGCAGGTACACCATCCTCCAGGCCAGGCCTGTGAGGCTGTAGCTGAGATGGGCAGGTAGAGAGCTGCACTGACTCCCAGGCCCTCACTGGGGGGCTCCACGTGCCCTTGTTCTGCCGCTGTGTTGAGATCTGGCTCTTCCTTGCAGGCGATGCCAGACAGGGATCCTGATGCCCTGCGAAGCCAACTTTGACCAATGGGCAAGATGACTGGATAAACAAAACCCTCCCACAAGGCTAGCAGGCCTTTCTGGAAACATTCCCACACATTTGCCAAAAGCTGTGAGCAGCTTCATGACACAACCCTTCATATGCCGCCCTCTCCTCTCTGCCTCACCTGCGTTTTTCCCTTCTTCTTTCCTGGGGTTGCACTCTGCAGTAAAGGACGGGTGCATTTGCTTTTGCAAATGCATACACGTGTGCTGGTTTCTGGGGTGCCTGGGCTAAAACAGGGAGACACTCGGGGGACAACACAGGAGCCAAAGCCCCAGGGATGATGAAGCCCTCATCTCCTTCCTGGCTGCACACTCTCAGTTTTTTACCTGAGGAACAAATGTCTATTGTATTTTAGATACAACTGTTTTGGATTTTTTTTTTGTTCCCTTGCAACCTTGTCCTAATAATAAATGCAGCTTCCCAAGAGAACCACCTCTGCGCTGTAACAGTGCCCAACCTCTCATTAAAATATTTGTACCCCTTTCTCTTTGTGTTTCAGTGTCACTGGCATTGACTTAATTTGAGCCATACAGCACTCCATTGAGACCGACCAAACAGCAGTCATTATTCCTTTCCATCACCATCCCTCCAACCCAACTCCCTCCTAAAAGGACAAGGAAATGATATCTCTTGGATATGATTTGCCTAAGGGCAAGAACTAATTAGCGAAAACCCCTGGCCTCTGGCTTCCAGGCCGTTAAACCAGACCGGACTGTCATTTCATCTCCCGGCCCTTCAGAGGTCACACACCTGGGCAGTCAGCAAATTGCCAGTTTTCTTTCCAGGCACACCATGGGCTGTTTTTCCTGCCCCCTTGAAGCCAGAAGTGGTCTTGTGTCTGGCTGAGGCCAAAGCAATTCCTACAGCGGTTATATGTGTGCAGACAGAAGCTCTAGAAAACAGTGGCGATCCATGGGGCATTTTCCTAACTCTGGCCTGGGGACCCACACAGCCAGGTTGGCACTTGCTCTGATGGCCCACGCCTGGAGAAGGGCCCCAGCCGGCTCATAGTGGCCACATAATGAGAAAAAGAAGTAAACATTTTGAGTGTTAAGCCACTGAGATTTGGGGCTGCTTGTTTACTGCACCGTAACCCAGCCCAGCCTGACTCATACACACATGAAATAGGCCGGTCACATCCAGAGATTCATGCTCATGTTGATTTGTTTTTTGTTTTTTGGGGGAGGGGGGGAAACACATCAAAGCCAGTATTATTAAAATATCAAAGATCTTCTCAAATTCCGACAGCCCTGAGATCCTCAGGAAGGGTGTGTCTGTTCCTTGAAGCTCTCGCAGCAAGAGTTCTGGAAAACCCTGGAGATGAAAGGCAAGATCTGCTTCCATTTCAGCAGCCAAATGGGGCGGTTTCCAGTCTTCAGCCATCAAATCCAACTGCTCTCCTGCCATCGCTGACAGTCAGTTGAGACCTTCTGACTGACCCAAATTGGTTTTTAAAAGCTGGCTTTGTACTATGCAAGGAATTTGTACTTTTATCATTGAGAAGAGACAAGTGGCCCAACAAGGGCCATAAATACGTCTCCATCCTCCCCTCCAACTCTGTGAACTCTGCATTGAACCCCATCAGCTCCCAGGCCATTCTGCCTCCTGGGTGGAGAAAGCTGGTAGAGAGGGAAATAAATCCATTCCTCCTGCCTGGAACCAGCACAGCTCCCAGGAAAAAGATCCACTAGTCCCTTTCCAGTGACAGTGGACATATCTCAGAGAGAAGAGAGAATTCGCCTCCATGGAAGGGGGGAGGCTGGAGAGCCCCAACACAAGCCTATCCTTTCTTTTCTTTCCTTTTTTTTTTTTAAGACTTTATTTATTTATTTGACAGAGAGAGAATACCAGAGAGAGAGGGAGAAACAGACTCCCCACTGAGCAGGGAGCCCGACTCTATCCCAGGACCCTGGGATCATGACCTGAGCCGAAGGCAGACGCTTAACCAACGAAGCCACCCAGGCATCCGAGCCTGTGCTTTCTTGGTGAAGCTATGCCAAGGTCATGGATGCATTTCCTGTCCAGACCCTTGGCCCAGGAGAGTTAAAACACTTTGAGAAGGACATGGAATCATCAGTAAGATGGTTGCTTCTTTTGAGTTTGTGATCTTTGTGAAAGCTCTGTGCACGCAGCTCTATTTGGAGCCAACACTGGTCCAGCCTAGAGCCCCCAGGCAGATGTCCTTGTGCCCAGCCTCTGGGGGCCACCTTCTCATTGTCTGCACACCTCCTCTTGTCTATCTCTGCAGCCCTTCAGGACCCCTGCAAGCCCACCTCCTCCACGCAGCTCCCAGCCATTTAGCTCCCTCCTGGCCACGAAATCTCTAACACTTAATTACATAACTCATAGTCCGCCGTGTATCGTTCCATTGTCCAACCTCATCGTACATCACGTGGGGCAGGAATCAAGCCTCATTTTCTCTTATTTCCATGCTCTCCTCCCTGCAGAGATTTTGCTGGGGGCATGATAGCCATTCAACGAGGACTCTTTCTGCTTCGTTTCCCATGGAGGTGGAACCCAAGGCTGTTTTCTATTCTCAAACTTTCAGAATAGATGTTAAGGGTCAAAGCACTGACAACTGACTCTTTGCAGAATATTTTTTTTCTGGGTATTTTTCGCTGCTGAACACCAGTTCACACACACACACACACAAAATCCTAAACCCATTTCTTTTGGGGAAATGATCTACGTTCATCTTAGTCTTTGACGCCACAAGTGCTTTGCCAGCTCATCTGAGTGTCCAAGGAAAATGGAAAGATCTTTCCAAGACCAAAAGCATCAAAGTTGACCAAAATTTAGAAAATCTCTGAAAGAAAATCCCACACACAGTTCCACCGCCTCTGTCCTGAACCACTCTCGTCTGTTTTCTTGCAATTGGATTCTCGTGAGTGATCTTAGTTTGTGTCCTGCCTGCCACCGTTACCCACGCGTCCTACGAGAGTGTCTGGGCTACAGTACAAATCTCACTGGGCAAGGCCCTTGCTTAAAACCTTCCCATGCTGCCCAAATTCCTTAGCCTATTCTATGAGACCCTCGTCACTTGCTCCAACCCCATCTCCTGCCTTCCCCTCCCCAGTGGCTAGGACTAATTATGGTTCTTTGGCAGATGCCCTGGGCTCTCCGACTTGGACTCCTTGCACTTCACACTTTCTTCAGTCTGGAGTGCAATTCTCAGGCCCTCTTTTCCTCCACTCTGCCCCCATTTGGAAATCGGCTGCCTCCCTTGAGCCTCCAAGATAGACACCTCCTCACAGGTTAGCATGCTGGACGGGGCAGCTGGCTTCCCCAACAACGTTCCTCCTTAGACAGCTTCTAGCCCACATCCACCAGGCCTACGTACACATCCCATCGCCTGCGCCCTACCCCATGTTCATCCTTGTCTCTTTCTTTGGGGAAAAAGGACCCTCGGGGGAAGAAGAGCAGAGGGCTCACAAGTAGAGTTAATTTTCAGTAAGTTAAAAACACCTGTCATGGGCGCCTGAGTGGCTCAGTGGGTTAATGCCTCTGCTTTCGGCTCAGGTCATGATCTCAGGGTCCTGGGATCGAGGCCCGCATCGGGCTCCCTGCTCAGCGGGGAGCCTGCTTCCCCCTCTCTCTCTCTGCCTGCCTCTCTGCCTCCTTGTGATCTCTCTCCCTCTGTGAAATAAATAAATAAAATCTTAAAAAAAAAAAAAAAAAAAAAAAAAAAATAAAAAAAAAAAAAAAAAAAAAAAAACACCTGTCATGAGACCCCCACAATACAAGAAACAGGAAGAAAGGGAAAACAATATTACCAAACATATTCAGTGGACTTAGGTCAATGCACAGTTGAGTTCTCCAACTGGGCTTGGCCAGGCAAAGAGGTCACCATGATTTAAATAATCAGGAATTCTGGGCACTAGAGGAAAACGGGCCATGCACACTGCTGTCCCCTGAGTTTGGGGCAGGAGGGTGGGCAGTCCTGGTCCTCGGACACCACGGTTGCTGGAAGGTGCTAAGAGCTCTTCCATTCTTGGGTTTCCTGTTAGTCTCAGACTCTCAAACCCTGTTCAGAAAACTATTGCATCCAATTTTATTTAATTTTATTTTAACTATATTCATTGTTTGTTGACTTATGTTCTATGTCAGACCATATCAGTGCTTCTGTGCGTGTGAGGTACAGTGGATCATGGGGTCCCACGTGCATTTAGTGGGGGAATGGGAAGGACATGTCTTTCAAGGCAAAGGTAAATGAGCACTTAACATGCTGCCTACTGAAAGACCACTTACACCACCCAGAAACTGCCTGTCTCCTGACCTGCACTAAACGGCAGGCTCACGAGGACAGTAAGTGCATCCATAGAGCTCCCTGTATTTCCAGATTCATACTGGGTATAAAAGATGCTCCTAGTAGCATCTATTTATAGTAGTAACTTTTAGCGGGGGGGGTTGAATGGGAGGGTTAAATATGTAAGGATGAGTCAATCAATGGAAGCACAAAGTCAAGGAGAGGTAAAGCATTGAGACCAAATTATAAACCAAAAGGAGGCTTGGGCGGGGGGAGGGCGATGTGCGTGCGAGCTCATGTGCACCAGCAGCGGGGGAGGGACAGAGGAAGAAAGAGAACCTTTTTTTTTTTTAAGATTTTATTTATTTATTTGTCAGATAGAGACAGAGAGAGCACAAGCAGGGGGAGCAGCAGAGGGAGAGGGAAAAGTAGACTCCCCGCTGAACAGGGAGCCTGATGTGGGGCTCGATTTCAGGACCCTGGGATCATGACCTGAGTCAAAGTCAGATGCTCAACCGACGGAGCCACCAGGCGCCCCCCAAAAGGAGGCTTTGAAGTGTGGTGGAGGCCCTGTGCACAGTGTGGAAGGTAGGAAATGCTGCTGTGACAGTGGCTGGAAAGAGGTACTTGAGTGACGGTGGAAATAAAAAGTGTTTAATCACATCAGCTGTCACAGGGACAGGAGAAAATCAGAGATAAATGCTGCAGACGTTCTCTGTATCCCCATTAAATCCTTACTGTCAGAAATAAGCACAAAAACAGGACAGTCCTCGCCCAAACTGTCTTGCTCCATAGCTGCAAACAATTTGGTATCAAGACAAGAATGTTCTATCAAAACCTGCAGGATCAGAAACAACTCCAGATGTTTCTAACAGGAGGAATTTAGTCTAGGGAGTAGATTACAAAATATTGGAAGGGCTGGGACCATGAGGGGAAAAGGTAAGAAGAAATAAATAACAGGAGGAATCTGCTACCAAGTCTAAGGCTGAAATTCAAGAGCGAAAACAGAATCACCTAGAGCCCACGGGGTGGGTGGTGGGGCTCTGAGGCTGCTGGACCACCTGCCCCTCACGGCCACACCAGGAGCCACTGCTGTCACCCCTGCAGCAGACCAAGGCTCCACCCTCCCTGGATGCAGAGGGAGTCAGGAGCCCACGCTCTCCTCCTGAGGCCGCCCACAGTTCTCAAATCCACACTGCCTGCCCGGACACCAAGAAGCCCCAACTTTGCAGCCGCTGCTACCTCCAGAGGAAACAAGACAGAAAGTCTTGTCTCCCTCCAGTCACGAGTGAGCACCTGCCACTGGAAGACACCAGCAGGAACGGACATGACGAGGGAACCTCGACGATGCAGTTTGCACACTTCCAGCTCCTTGCACTCACTACAGAAGAGAGCACGAAAAGGTGGGTGCAGAGAGAGGCGGGACAGATCGTGGGCACACCCATAGTGTGGGAATGTGCAAGTTCTATGTAACCGGTGTGAATGAGTGTGCGCACACGTGTATGCAGGTACAGGTAAAGGTGAGCATGCATGCGCATGTGCACACACACGCACACACACCTGTTTCTGAGAGGCAAGGGATTATTATTAAATTAACATGCTCCCAGTTTAGTCTAGACATGTCTCAAAACAACTGCTTCAGTTATGTCGTTGGGCTAAATAATAGCATCCTAACCACCCAGGGAGTTGTGTTGCCTCAGTTTAGTGATCACCGCTCATTAACACAACTCCCGTGGGCAGGCTGGTCCTTTCAGGGCCTTCTGACAGCTCCCGGGGGAGCAAGCATGAGGGTTCCCTATGCTTGCATGGAGCGAATACACAGCTCGTCACTCCCAGTTCCCAGAGGATTTTCAGTGTTAAAGACAAACTGAGTAATGGTAGAGTCAAGAGAATAGAATTCCCAAAACACTTTTTTTAAAGATTCTATTTATTTATTTGACATACAGAGAGAGATCACAAGTAGGCAGAGAGGCAGGCAGAGAGAGAGGAGGAAGCAGGCTCCCCACTGAGCAGAGAGCCTGATGTGGGCCTCGACCCCAGGACCCTGAGATCATGACCTGAGCCGAAGGCAGAGGCTTTAACCCACTGAGCCACCCAGGCGCCCCCCAAAACACTTTTGAACCTGTGAATTTTCAAGAGAGATCTCTCCTCCAGAGACTTTAAATTAAGATACATTTTTAAATAGTAAGATCTTTCAAGTAATATGAATAAGAAATGTTATTATGGAAATAAGAAATAATAAGAACTTTGGGGGGCGCCTGGGTGGCTCCATCAGTTAAGCATCTTACTCTTAGTTTCCGGTCAGGTCATGATCTCAGAGTCATGAGATCAAGCCTCACACTGGTGTCAGAGCGAACAGCTGGGAGTCGGCTTGAGATTCTTTCTCTCCCTCTCCCTCTGCCCCTCCCCATGAGCTCTCTCCTCCCAAATAAATAAATATTTTTTTTAAAAAAGAGAGAGAGAGAGAAAGAAAGAATAAGAACTTCTTTAAAATCTCTCTGGAAATCTTTCTAATGACATGAAGTCACTCAATGACCTCCTGAGGATGTGGGGTGTTTTTTGTTGGTTTTGGGGGGTTTTTGTTTTGTTTTTGCTTTCTTGGTTTGGTTTGGGCTGGGGTATCAGGAGGTGTCTGGTTTCCTTTTTTTTTTTTTTAATTTTGAAATAATTCCACATTTACAGAAAATTGCAAGGATAATACAAAGAACCACCATACGCCCTTCACCCAGATTACCCCATCTGCTCCCTCTCTGTCTGTCTCACTCCCTCCCTCTCTCCTCCCCCATCTCCATCAGTTCCCCTTCTGAACTATTTGGAAGCAAGCTGTAAACTCGAGACCCTGTACTCCCACATATTCCTGTGTACATTTCCCAAAAAGAAAGACACTCTCCTACAGAACCACAGTAGGATCATCTACAGCAGGACATGGACTTGGATAGAGCACCCCCACCCAAACCAGAAACCCCAACCCAATCTGACCACCAGCTCCAGCCATGTCACATTTTTGTTTCTGGTTCAAAGCCCAATTCAGGATGATGCCATATACTGAGTCGCCATCCATATGGAAGCCACACAGCCTTTCTTTCCCTCCCTTGTCCTCGACAACCTTAAGAGCATGACTTTTCATTCCTGTGTGGTCCCCCAGGGGGGCCAGCCCGATCTTTCCCCGATGCCAGCATCAGGAGTGATGCCAGCTATGTTGGAAAACCACCTCCGTGGGGGGGAGCCCCCTGGACCTACATGTCCCACCCGGGGTGTTATCATTCTTGGTCCCCTTGCCAGGTGAGTGACCAGGTTTCTCCCACATAAAATCAGTCCCCACTTTTGGTCTGTAGTGGATAGAGTTTTGAGGAGAGATCCTTCCAGACTATGCTTTGCTTTCCAATCACAAGACACTGATACCGGGTGCCTGGGTGGCTCAGTGGGTTAAAGCCTCTGCCTTCAGCTCAGGTCATGATCCCAGGGTCCTGGGATTGAGTCCCGCATCAGGCTCTCTGATCAGCAGGGAGCCTGCCTCCTCCTCTCTCTCTGCCTGCCTCTCTGCCTACTTGTGATCTTTCTCTCTCTGTCAAATAAAAATAAAAATCTTAAAAAAAAAAAAAAAACAGGACACTGATACCTTTTCCCTGTAATCAGTCCGCACCGCCTACAAGATTCCCTTTGACCTCTCCCAGCCCAGTTTGACCTGCTGGACACTTAAACTGATGCCGTGTCTTATTCTGCTGCAAGACATGAAGCCCAGGATTCCCAGGTACTTGGATGCCCATCCTGTCTTAAGGTCACCAAGCCTCAGTCCCCACATCCAGAATCAGGGCCCTAAATGGGCGTTGAGAAGTTCTAAGTTTCCTTCCAGCTTTCACATTGCACAATTTAAGTTCTAATTTTGACTGGGGGCCCCTGTGTCTGCACTGTAATCAGCTTTTTGGCAACAGCCCTTCACTTTATTAACGGAGTGGGGGTGGGTTGTTTGGGGGAAAGGTATCTCCTAGGATCCTCTAGCACAATGGGCAGAGGAGGGAGCAGGAGCTTTAGCCTTGGGTGGCCAACGGTCATGAGAGCTCTGGCCTCCTGTCTTGCCGAGCCCAATCTTTGGAGGTGACTCTTACTCTTACGCTATTGGCACTTCACGATCACATGAAAATGATCGTAGTTTTTACTGCAAGAGGAGAGGTCTTCATTTAGCTCCTCTCCCTGTCTGCTTGGAAAATTAAAACAGACAGAGAGAGAGAAAGCAGACTAGCCGTGGCCCATCGCTGCCCAGGGACAGGATTAGGACAGCTAAAGGGGATAGTTGAATGATTTTGTTCTTAAATCATAAAAACGTTCTAAAATGGTTTGCAACATTGGTCAAACAACTCTGAATATACTAAAAACCACTGCTTTGTAGACTTTAAGTAGGTGAATTTCGTGGTATAGAAATTATCTCAGTAAAGTTATTTCGCGCACACACACACACAAGTTGACAAGGAAGTATCATCACAGAATTCTAATCTTTCTGTGTTGGTGGCAGACACTGGAAGGGATCATCCAGATGTGGCCCCAGGTGAGGTCAGGTGAGGGCGGAGAGGTGGTGGAGACAGGGAGAGCCCTCAGGTGAGAGCTGGTGTCAAGACCGGGGGATGGGAGGAGGCCTGCCAGCAAAGAATGTCGGAGGTCCTGCTGGGCAGATGGGCTGTACTGGTAGATCTCAGGGTCTTTACTGGTAGATCAGGAAAGGGATCATCTCGCCCCAGACTGAGTTGTGCAGGGATCTCTGGCAAGGAGAGGACTTGGGACCAGGCTGCCCACTACCCCTCTGCCCAGCCAGCTCTGGAAGTTACCCCTCTGTGCTCAGGCCCAGGTGATCTCAAGGCTTCAGGGAAGTAAAAAGTGGATCCTTCTCCAAAAAAAAATGATAGATAGATGCTTGGTAGATAGATAGACAGACAGGCCTTTGGTTGATTCCAAGGATAATATAGTGAGATTATCACAAGGAGCTCCCCAAAAACTATGTTTTAGATCTTAATCTGACAAATTCCCAGTTGTGTGAGATTGACAGATAACTTATGTCTACACCTCACTTCTTCATCCGTGAAATGGGCATAGAAGAGGTGCTTGCTTCATGGGGTTGTCATGGAGACTAAAGAAGAAAGTGAACATGAAACAGATGCCTCACACCACACAAGTACTCAGTAAATCTTCGCTGTTGTCAGTCTTCCTCTAACTATGATTATGAACTCCCCATGCACGTAAGGAAACTAAGAGCCTAAATGTGAGGGCTGTGATCCCGGTCAGCCGCCAGTCAGGTTCTGTTGTGCAGGCCGGGCACTGACTTCTCCCCGGGGAAGCAAAATATTTACACTGAGGCTAAGTTAGAAGAAACTCTTCCAACCAGACTGGATGTAGATGTGGGGGCACTGGAACCCCGACCCAACATAATCCACGGGGAGTAAAGCAGAAATTTGAGGTCTCATTTTCCAGTACTCTGTGAAAGAGACACTTTGATGGTGGCTGACCGTGGCTCTGGGGGCAGTGGACCGTCATTAGCAACACCTGGGTGCTAGACACTCAAGCCTCCCTTTGGATTTCCATCCTCCACTCAGAAGTCCCCGATGACGGACTGGGAATCAGTATAAACCATGTCATTGCGATCTGGAGTCCTTCCCTGCTACACAAAGTCAGGGAGTGTAAGAGGAAGGATGCTTGAGCCTGGAAACAGCAAGCGAAAGCCCTCCAGAAATCACCCGGGGCCGGGCAGGAAGACAAGGAAGGAGCTTCCAGGTGACTTGGAGGCTGGGCCAAGGAGTAGGATGCGTTGATTTCAGTGGGCCCCTCACAGGGAGAGGGACAGGTGAGGTCAGAGTCTGAATCTGAAGCCGTTTCTGGAAATGAGACACCTCCCTCTGAACTCATTTCCTCTCAGGCTTTATTCAAGCAGGGCTTTCTGTTGAAATCGGAGATGCCCCAGCACCCAAGGTGGAACCAGAGGGATAAGCAGTACCAGTCCCTGGCCTATGGGCCACCAGGACCTCCAAGGAGGTGAGCTCCCAGCCTCCAGGGAAACCTCTGCACTGCCTTATCTCTAGGTGAGCACAGGGATCCTGCAGAGGAGGAAAGGGCGGGGTGTGGGCGGGGGACAGGAAAATAGCTCAGCTCTGGTTGCACCAGGCACGCCCTCATCCCTGCGTCATATCTTCTTCCGAGCCAGAAATCCACCCTCAGATGTGCACACAAAGCTGGCATTTAGAGGAGCCACGCACACACCTCAGAAAGTAAAATCAGGCCCTCTGGCTTCAAAGGAACCAGCCTCTCCCTCAGAACAGCACAGCTCTGAAGAGCTGTCTGGTGTCTGTCTCTTTAAATGGGGTTGCAAAGGATGAGGTCTCTAGCAGCAGCAGCAGGACCAGCAGCAGCAGAATGGTTCCTAAGTCGGCGGTTTATAAAATCAACATCTTTGTCTTTCTGCAGTGGCGGTCATTCCGGTCATTCATAGGCTCAGAAGTCAAAGGAGAAACACCCCAAACCGAAGACAAAAAGGTTGCCTTTTTACACCGATGATGTGTGTTTGGGGACTTTTAAAGCTAACTGACAAAGACCAGGCAAGGACCAGGCACCTCCCATAATGATGCCTGGGGCACCTGCTCCATCAAGCAAATGTAGAAAACAACGGTGGAAGCTACCTGAGAAGCGTGTGCACTGTTTCGCATCCTAAAAGCCGAGCTTTGAGGGGGTGAAGAGTCCCTAGCCTGGGGCTAAATCGGCCCCCAGAAGTCACTTACTGAAGGGAGTCCAGGTGGCTGGGAGTCTGGCTGGAAACCAAGCTTGTCACCTCTGTGAACCAGTCAGACCCTCAGTTTCTTAATCCATGAAATGGGTGTTACAAATTGCACCTGTGTACAGTTATTACCCAATAAGCATTAAAGACAGTGCTCAGATGTGGAAGAACTTGGTTGTTAACGAGGACTGACTATGTGGTCCACCTTCCTGAGTTTACACATGGGGAAAGTGAAATGAAGAAAACCAGAACTAAGGTCGTTCAGAGTCTAGTCCAGAACTAAGAATAGCAGGTTTGGAGTTACTACTATTATTAATTATCATTATGAATCATTCAAAAGTCTCCTAGGTGGCGATCCTTTTTTTTTTTTTTTTTTTTTAATTATAGCAGGGATTGTGGCAAAAGATGAAAGCCCTAGCCAGCTCGGGCTGCTCAGGGACGATGCGTCCTCAGCCCCAGCAAGTGGGGAACTGCTGGAGGAGACTTGGGGGTGAGGGGAGGGGGACTGTGTGGCCCCACTGCAGATCTAGCCCTGCTTGCCCCTGCCCTGGGGTTCCCGTGGCATTCTCCCAGGGAAAAGCCAAGCATGCCACACTGAGCTCATTGCATTCTACGACAGCCCTGTGGGGTAATGGAAGACTAGAAAGGCAGAGAGATTTCCCCAAGACACCGTGATGGATGAATGAGTAGCCAGGCTGGGACTCAACCCCTCGTCTCCTGGCTCCGGGCCCAGTGTTCTTTCTCCTGGACCACAAGTCCCTGACTTACATGCCATTGTCCCTCAAAGAGAAGGAAATGTGGAGCAGTGTGAGGAGGAAGGTCCAGGGACAAAGTGAACTTGGCTGTCCTGCAATTAGGGAAGAAAAATGTCTGTTGGACTGAGGGTCATTTTGCAAGGATCAGGTGATTTAAATATCAGTACATGCAGATCTAGCTAGCTAGCACACAGACGTGGGCTTACCCCACTACTAAGGGACACAAGTTTGCTGGGGCATAAAGAATAAAAATGGAAAATGTGTATTCTTTTAGAATGTAGTGAACCATGCTTGTTCATCAAGATCAATGAGATGATTCACTCACCCACGTAAGAGAGGGGATAAAAAACATCTAAGGAAATGTGGAATACTGCAAAATATTTATGTATTTGGAAAGAATTGTGAAGAAAAAAGTTCTATACATCCCCTGAATTCCATGACAGGAAAAGAACAAAGGTGACAATCAGCTACCTTTTAGCTCAGTAGATGGTTTCCACCTTCCTTCCCTCCTTCCTCCCCTTCTTCCCTCTTTCCTCCCTTCTTCCCCTCTTTCCTGCTTTTCCTCCTTCCTCCTTTCCTCCCTTTTTTCCTTCCTTCCTTCTTTCTCTGCTTCCCTCCTTCCTCCATTCCTTCCCTCTCTTCCTCCTTCCTTCCTTCCTTCCTTCTGAGGGTCATTAATCAATCGTTTAGGTACTCAGCAAGTAGTACTTATTTCCACTGACCACTGGGCGATTCAAGAGCCAAGAAAGCTGAAGATGCTGGCCCTCCTGGATCACCATTCTTACATTCTTGCCACATTTTTTGTCGAGTGTTCACTACACAGCAATCACTGGGCGGGGGGGGGGGAGTCATTTCATAACACCTACAATTTTCCACCCCAGGAGTATTCCCAATTTCACAGACACTGCTTCATAAATACTCACAGATTCTGATTTTCCTCTGAGGAAACTAAGGCACAAGAAAATCAAATAGAATTAAAGTGAAATGATTCCCTCCAGAGAACAAGTCAGGGGCAGAAATAATTATAGCAACAACAGCTACAACCACAAACATGGTAAAAAAGAACCCCAAGTTCAATTCAGAAATTGAACTCAAAGCACTCTTCAAGAAGGCAAACACTAAAGAACCCAATCTATTCCCATCCTACAAGACTACCCTCTATCTCCAGCAAAATGTTGTCTCAAGCACTAGTCATAAACTTTAGTTGAAACTCCATCAGTAAAACTAACATTCTAACCCCGGGCAAATGCTTTAAAATACTATACTGGTGCATGTTTGATGGTTTTCCTGGAGAAACCCTAACTGCAAGACCAGTCAAGAAAATGGGCCTTCTCCTGTCCTCCATGTAGTCTTAGATCATGAGAAATCCTGGTTCTTAAAATACTAACAAATCAGAGGACATCATGTTTTTTGCACTGCGTATTACGGTACCACTGAAGGCAAGCTGTCTAGGGAATAGAAAAAAGTCCAAAGAGGTTCAGTTGGAAGTTGCTCTCCAGGGACTAGTACTTTTCAAGATCATACAACCCCAGAAGAGCATTCCTTTGCCACACTAGCCCAGGTCCCCACCTGCACTTGTACATTGTTTCAGAGCGGTTGGGAAAGGCACGGTAGCCTCCAGCCCCTGCAAACACAGAGACAGAGCATGGTGGAAGTTTTTCCCATGGTTTTATTGAGTCATTCAGCTCTGTACCTACAGAATTTCTCCTACATCCTCCATGGAATACAAAAATAACGTGAGCTGGGAAAGACACAGAGGCCCAGGGGCAAGCATTCCCTGCTCAGTGCTAACGCCCCCTTTGGAATATCTACAGAGCCCATTGCTTTACAAAACCCCATTTAACTCCATTTGACTCTTCACTTTCTGGGCTCCATTTGGTCATGGAAATCTTTTTCCTCTAAAAGTCCATTAACATCTCTTGAATTCTATGAAGCACTGTCTAGGAAAATCCTGCCTGAGTCCAAGCTTCACCCTCTCACTCGATCTCTCATTTTGTGCCAGGATCTCAATAAAATAGGCCTAGTTCACAAAAGGTTCACAATATTAACCGAGGGAATGAATGCATTGACCAATCAATGAGTGAGCAGCTCTGTGGGTTTACAGTAAGGTCTCACGCACTCCAGGGGAAGCCTTGGCAGCAGGGAGCCTGGCATTCCCCACCTACTCTCTGCCTCTAGGTAGAGAAGTTGTGTGAGGGGTCAGAAAAGGGCCTCACGACCTCGGTGTCCAGCCAGCTTAAAGGCAGTGCTGCCAGTCCTTGAAATCTGGGCGGGGTGGAGGAAGCGAGCGTTGGAGCCTGGGGTTTAAAATGGGATTCTGTTGCCATAGGCTTTGTCAGTGACAGGGGACTAAAGGCCTGACAAGCTTGACCATCTGGTTGGGTCCCATCGCTTATCAAGAAAAAAAAAAAAAGGATCTGACATTTGTGGAGCATGAAAAAAGAAGGAAAAAAAGGTTGTACTCCAGGTCCACAACCCCTTATTGAAAACTCTTGGGGCAGTTGTGTTACAGAATTCAGAATTTATCAGATTTTTAGAAAGATAATATGGTACATATACAAAATATTATATAACACCACTCTCCCAGAGACATAGAGCATTGCCCTACATGCAAATATTAATATTTGCAAATATTAATACTCCTGCAGTGGAACATGAAGATTCATAATAGGTAAGACAAATTAAACCTATTAATAGTCTGAAGTCAGTTCAGGTCGGATTTTGCCGGCAAATGGTATCAAGCATAAAAAATACTTTTGGTTTTCATAGCCTTCTGGATTTTAGGATTGTAAATAAGATGTAAGAGTCTTTATTGTGCTTCTTACCAGAAGGGCACTTGCCACCAAGCAAAGATTGGACAGTGAGTCTGTGCAACAAATCTAGGGGCTTCCCTTTATAGAAAACCCACGCCTCCAGGGCACCACGAAATGTTCCCCAATGTTTCATTTCTGATCAACATGCTTTGTACTTTGCTTGAATGTTGTTTGCTTTGATTTGGAATCTCCTCTGGGGGATCTATCCACGTTTGCCCTTAAAGGATTCACAAGGACTTTAAACTATTTTAACCATAATAAGGAGAGGCCCCGAGAAAGAGGGGGTTTCCAAGGCAAAGGGTTGAAGACCAATAGTCGAATGAGTCACCAGTAAATGTCTGGTCACCACAGTGCCTACCATGTGGCATGGAAGTAATCACACAGTTTTTAATGTGCCCAGGAGCCATAACAAATTATCTGTTTCTCTCCTCATATGAGTTGTGAACTCAGATATCAGTCTCGTGACTTCTGGATTTATGGTCCCAGATTCTAACCTAGAAAAGATGGTTAAATGCAGACTAAGTCCTATTGAAATTTTTAAAGGGCCTCCAATTTTCCTAAGCATTCTAACAAAATCCTCACAACACAATCAATTATTTGCCTTACTAAAGTATATATGCCAGCCAACATGAGGTACTTATCCAAGTTGCTAATCAGTGACAAGTGTGCCAACTTCAAAATGGTTGTAAATATCCAGTCAGTATTCCAATCTCCATTGGAATATAATACCAGAGGATTCTGCTATAGGACAACTGTGGTATTATATTCACTGGTGGTCAGGCAGTTGAAACATTTTTATCTTCTCGGCCTCAGGCCATAGGTCCATTTGCACATAGTAGAGATTTTGCAAAATCCAAGTGCAACAAAAGCTCTCAAATAATATTTCCTTTATGCCTTGACTTCAGACAAGACAACATCCAACCACTCAGGCTTGTCATGTTCACTTCTATTTTCAGAGATCTCCCACCAGAAGAACTCACCCGCTCCAATTATCCGTCCTGGGTCTAAAGTCCCTCAGTGTCAGTTGGTGCCAATTCAGCCCAAAGTTCCTGGATAAAAGGCCAATTATGTTACGGCCTCTCACTGAGCCACAGAGCCTTAATAACCTCAAGAAGGGAATTTCCTAAATCTCATATCCAGTGGGGGATTCAGGACAATGGGTTCTTCTCCATCAATCATGAATTCCTGGAAATGGTGAGGGTGTCAATAATGGTGTGTGTGTTTCTCTCTAGGTCTTCAGAGGTGAGAAACTTGAAGCAGCCAAGTGGCTACAGGACATGATGCCAACAGCAAAGGCCACCTGCATCTGTCAGATGGCATTTGGCCCTAGCAGCAGGGAGGTGACAGCAAGGGCAATCCAAGGACCATGAGCAGACGAGTGACATGCAGCCCCTGGGCAGCCAGAGCTCGCTCAGAACCCAAGAGGAAGGAAAATCAAAGCTAAATCAGAGACCCTATGGTTGACGCCTAGCTCTCTGAGTAGGGAAAGACAGTCCTACTCTCCAGGGGATGGTGACTTAATGGGAAATGCATCCACAAAGGACATAGGAATGTATGTTGGGAGAGGTGGGGGCAAGAGCCCCAAAGAGAAGGCAGCCCCTCCAGGCACCGTTCTATAGGCAGCCCACACAAAACCTTAGAACAGTGCCTGGCACACAGTAAGTGCTCAATAAATAAAAGTGTTCTCTAGGTTCCCAGGCCTGCACCTTCTCCGTCTGGTCTTCTCTATCAGTTCAGTCCCCCTCATTCCACCACTTTTCCCTAGGAATACTTCTGTAGAAATCCTGAAGTCAGAACTTTGTTGCAAAAGAATTAGTTTTAAAATAATTGCTAATTAAAAAAAAGATCAAATCCCCATATTTATAGCATCGTTAAAATGAGAAAATTATAGAGCCAGAGAACAGATCAGTGGTTGCCGAGAGTTAGGGATAGAAGATGGTGTCACGGGGTGGGACCGACCCTGGGGGATGGACCAGTGATAGTAGTTACAAGAACCTACCACCAGTTTAATGTGATAAGAATACATACAAGCACACACACACACACACACACACACACACACACACAACTGTTTATGAAACTGAGGAAATCTGAATAAGCTTGGTGGATTACACCAATGTCAATTTCCTGGTTTTGATATTATATCTAGTTCTACAAGATGTTCCCAGTGGGCAAAACCAGTGGCACATGGGACCTCCTGGTACATTGTTTTGCAACTTCCTATAAATCTGTAATTACTTCATAATAAAAAATTTTTAAATAACTGAATCCACATGAATGAATTATATGTAATTTACTAAATGGTTAAGGCAAGCATAAATAGTTGTACAGACAAACTCTAAATAACATGCACTGCTTTGTTTTGATATCAGCTTTCTAAATATCCCTCACTAAGAGACTGGGAAAACCCTTATCCAGAACCATCGCTCTGCAAAACACCCTGCATATTGTAGTCGCCATGAACAGTACATTCTGCAGTTGTGCAGTATACAACCTAGGCAGTAATACACAGCACCTGCTTTTAGCCAACTACTGCAAAGGAATCTATCTCAGTGGCTAATTCTTTTCTTTCATCATCCTGGCTTCATGATTTATTTCTGTATCTCAAACTGCTCCACCTTTCAAGTCAGTCTAGATTGGAGTAATCACATTTTTGTTTCAGCATTCTGACTACACAGGCTTCTCGGTTTCTCAATCTACTTGCTCAAACTTCAGACATAAAAACAGAGCTTTTACTCACTTATTCAAAGCTCTCTACTGGGTACTTACTATGTGCTATAAAGATGAATTTCCGTATTGTTATTCCAACTGTGGTGGAGTGTAATGACTAGATACCCATGCGATACTCTAGTTTAGACACTTCACGCTCCTTTCCTGGTTACCCTGCAGAAAGCTTCCTACCTAGAAATGGCTCCTCTCCGTAGCGCTGGTATAGATCTAATTACCTAACTTCTTGGCAGAAAGAGAGCTTCTAGTGTGAAAGCTGCTTGAAACAAGATTCCCCACTATGCAGAGGGTGACTCTGTATTTCTTTACGAGGTGGCCCATCCACTGCGGCTGGTATTGGACTTCTGCTGTTCATCCATTTCAACCTATTGATGTGTGATTCATTCATAATTACGCTGTTCGCTGCGGGGCTGGTTCCAGCATGAGCTCGGTGCAGACCCAGGGAGGGGGAACAGGTGGAGACAGAGGAGTAATGCTCCAGAGTGAAGAGGTGGCTCCAGGGATGAGGTGGAGCTCCCTTTGTCCAGAGGGGTGGGCAGAGAGAGAGCGTCCCCAGGGCTTGGAACCCACGCCCAGCACAGGCCCTTTCCTGATATGCTCCTCCCACCCCCATTTCCCATCAGACACAGGTGCAAGGGATACACAAAGGCTGCTTCCTGAGCAGTGAGTTGGGACAAAGCCAACAGGTGATCTCAGGGTTTGGCCCTTTCCCTGTGCTCCTGAAAGGAGACTAACCATGAAAGCTTGATAAAGGTTTAGAGATGAGCTAAGAAGGGGCGAGGAGGGGCTGACCTTCCAGCTTCAAGAACCCAGCGTTTTCCTGGAGCAACTTTGATCTGAATGCACACACATTCGCTCACGCATGCATGCACACTCTCACATACACACACACACTTGGGATTACCAAACACCAGCTCCGGCCCACATAGCAGCCCTACTCCCCGGTGGGCCTGAGCCGGCAAAGAGACAACACAGCAGAGGGCTCCAACAGTCACCTTTTCTCAGCCTTTAGGGAAGAACATAAAAAGGGGAAGGGAGAGAGCTGCCTGAAAGAGATTTTGCCTAAGCTCCACTGACCTTGCCAGTAAATAAAATGTTGCATAATTTTTAAAGAAAAAGAGGAGGAGGAAGAGGAGGAGGAAAAAAACCCCTCTCGTCCTTCACCATCAGACAAGTTTGAATCCTAGCTACGTCACTTATTAGCTGTGTGACCTTGGGCAAGTGTCTTTACCCCTCTGTGCCTCACCCTTCTCATTTCTCACTGGAGATGATGATGATACCAACCTCCTAGGAACTCGGGAGGCCTGAATGGATTAATATGTGAGAAACCACAGGGCAGTGCCTGGGATCCCACAGAGATTCACTTTTCTCTGCTTCTGCCTGCCTCCCCCCTCCACCCCTTGTGTTTTTTCAAGGCCCCCCGGGGTACCTTCTTCCCCATCCTTATTTCTCCCATCCCATGATGACGAGCATAGCTTTGGATTCGACTCCTCGCTCCCCACATCCTTTTTGGGCAATTGTGGGCCTTCCTAAACCTGGGTTTCCTCTCCTGTGGCCATGAGTCCTACAGCCTGCCTCCCAGAACGCCAGCACTCCATGACAGAGGAAGTGCCCCGCATTTCCTGAGGAGGAGCTCAGTGCTCCCTCGCGTAGCCCCAGAGTCTCCAATTTTGCTGTCACTCTTGGTTGCCCTTCCCATTCTTCTGTCCTCTAGTCCACATTCGGCTAATTGGGCTAACAGGAGAGGCCATGTCTGGGGCATTCACTGTCTCCCCAGCAGTGGGCTATGTTGCCCCCTGTCATCCACCACCAACCCTGAGACCTGGCTCCTGCTCTCCACACCCCAAGTCCCCCTCCCTTTCCCAAGAAAACAAGTGAAGTTAACAGTGTGTTGCCCTGAAGAGCAAAAACAAAAGATGCACCACAGGGAAGAAAGAGGAAGAGCTGGAAGAGCTTTCAGGGGGGCGATCACCCTGTCCGGCTTCCCAGGACCAAGGGTTTTCCCAGGACACGGCACTTTCCTCGCTGAGACTGGGAGCATCCTGACCACACCAACAGTCCAGCCATCCAGAATGCCCAGGATTCCCAAAAAATAACCTTCGCTCCTGTAGCAGTGGCTCAGAAGCCCGAGTAACCATGCTAGGAAGGTACTTCATTTCTCTGAACCTCAGTTTCCCCACCCGTAAAATGGGGGCTAACAATGGCCGCCTCTTGTAATGCTGTTACAGAGAGGAAAGGGGGGCTCAAGCGAGTCAAGCTCCTTGAGCAGTGTGTGTGGCCTGGTGAGTCCCCACACGATCGGCCTGGGATGTAGCCTTGTCCCCTGCCAGCTGCTGACCCTGGCCGCTTGCTCACTCTCCCCAAATCTCAACGGCCTCGCCTGTCAAGTCGGTTCAGTGGTGACCTTAAATAAATTACACGAAGCTGGCCTTCCAGTTCCAGGCCCCCTCAGGAGACTCAGCTCCCTCCCTCTGCAACATTCACCTTTTCCCAGTCTTTAGGGAAGAAGAAAAAGCGGAAGGGAGAGAGCTGGCTGAGAAAGAAGACTGCCTAGACTCCACTGACCAGGCCTTGTGGCTAAAGAAAAGGCTGCATAATTTTTTTAAAAAAGGAAGAAATCGAAACCTGACTCAGCCTGGCTGGAAAACCCCAGTCCCTCCTGTCCTTTACCACCAGACAAGGAAGTCTCGGCTGAACAATGGTGGAAAGGATTTTATGAGGGAGGGGGAGGCCAAGAAGAGAGGGCGACAGCAATGCCCCAGCCTCAGCCCAACCTTTGGGTCTGAAGCACCCGCTCCCCACACACGTGACACCCATTGGCCTGGACAACACAGAAGTTCTGGAGGGGTAGAGCGAGATGGACCAAAGCCACTGCCCTTGATTTGCAAAGGGCACCCGGCCCAGGCATCTCTGTTAAAGCATCTGGCCCCGGTCCACATAGTGTGACCTCTGAGCACCAGCTGCGACCTCCGAGCCACTCCGGACCCTGCGGCCATGGACTCCGTTACTTGGACATGTTTCTCTTTACCCCCTTCAGGCCTTCTGCGTCTGGCCGCATGAAGGAGGAACCGCACTGGCCATGGTCTCAAAGGCCTTTATGTGAAGGTCAGGGGCTCAGATGTTGCTATTTTTTAACATTTATTAAATGCCAATGGCATGCTGAGCTCAGGAGAAAGCAGAGGTAGACAGGGTGGGCAGGCACGCTCTGCCCGAGATAAACAAATGCACGGCATTCCAGAGCTCTGAGGGAAGATGTCCCTCGAAGCCCAAAGCTGGGAGCAGCTTGGCCCATGGTGTCACCTTTTGGGGCGTTCTCAGAAATTTCCGCTCCAGCGCTCAGAGATAGGATAAATCAGAGCCTAGGGATTTATTGGCTGTCACTGTAAGGCTCAGCCACCAGCACCAGCATTGCCAGCCACTTCCCAATTGTCATGTTTCTCTCTGATGGCCCTTTTGGCTCCCTCCACTCCAGGCACTAGATAATAAAAGAACAGCTGGAGGCAAGGAACAGCCCTTGGTGTTCTTCCCGGTAACCCTAACCTGGAACTCCGCTTGTCCCTCCCACGGGCGAAGGGGGTGAGGATTTCGTTTGACCCAGAAGGAAAAATCCATCAGTTTTGGAAGGGGTCAGCGGAGCTAGGGGTGCAGGCACTGGGCTTGGGGGATGACATCTGGCGCTCCCATTGCCTTTAACGGTCCAGCTCCCCCTCACCCCCTGTCCCAGGGCGCACTCAGTTTCCCGGGTGCGGAATGGAAACACACGGGTGGGGGTCTGGGGTGGGCTGAGGGGGCAGTCCCCGAGCTCTCTGGTGTGCGGAGTAACAGCTTTGGGAGGCCACTGGTTCAAACCCCGGCTCTACCCTGACTTGGGACAAGTTATTTCTCTCCTGGGTTTAGTGTGTTGGTCTGGAAAATGAAGAGCTGGCGTGTGATGGGTTTGAAAAGTCCTTGAGCTCTGGGATTCAGAGGGGCGAGCAGTCTAGCCACGCATGCGCACCAAATGAGCGGTCTCCCCCTTTCTGGCAGGAGTCGCAGGTGGAAGATGAAGGTGTGTCGGGAGGACAGCCTGGAAGATTCCGCTGGGAGCAATGCTCTTCCACATCTCCCCGTCTCATTACTCCCTTGCGTGGCCTTGCCGGATCCTCTGGGTCCAGCACCCCAGGTCCCCACCCCCCGGCACCCATCCTTGCTCTCACCTTCCAGTGCTCAGGGCAGCAGGGGCCAGGGTACCCGGAGCATGCCTGCAAGGCAGTGTCCCTCGCCCCTTCCCCGGGTGCCACGGCCAGGGAGCTGGCCGGCTTGTCAGCTGTTCCTAAGCCCAGGAGCTCCTTGAGTTACAAAACGGAGAGGACATGGAAATTGAAACAGGAGAAGCCGCGAGCAAGGGCCAGAGGGCTCCTGGGGCAGCTGTGGAAAGACAACCCAGCCAGGGCGACCACATTATTTATTGGTTCTCTTGGGGAGACATATATGGTTAGGAAAAGAACCTCCTCATATCACAAGACAGAGTCCTGCCGTTCCGTGGCCCGCCGGAGCGCCAAAGACAACTGCCAGGCGTGGGAAGTGGCGAACAAGCGCGCGTGGGCGTCGCAGTTATTCCCTCGCTCCCCCACCCCCAGCGCCTCACAGGATGCGGGGTTCAGAGAAACAGCCTTCCATTTCACATGGGGGCGGGGAGGCGCCCCTCTGAACCGAAGGGTCTGCCTCAGGCCACCCAGCCTGGCCCCGTCTCCCGAGCGGGCAGCGAGCATTCCTGCAGCCCCAGCCTCGCCGCCCCTACCCAGGGAAGGGATTAGCGCAGCCGGGGCCAGGGATATTTTGAGAAACAAAGGGACTCGGCCCCCCAAAAAAGGCCCAAAGCCTTCCCACTACTCCACAAAATACCACCCTGGGCTGTAGGGAGAAGGCGGGGGGTGGGGGGGAAGGGGGGGCGAGGGAGGAGGCTGCGTGGGGGAGGAGGAGGAAGGCTGGCCAATTGGAAATGATGTCATGTGGCCACAGCTAAAAAAACACTGGGCTGTTGAGTGCATGGGCATAAATGCCATGTCAGTTGCTGGCCTGGGGAGTGGGTTTCACCAGGTTGGATCAAGTGGCCGCTTTCCTGGAAACCGGGCTTCTGGTTGCTAGGGCTGATAAGGCGCAGGGGGAAATGCTACCCCTGGCGTTCACGGGAAAACATTTTGACATTGAAGAAGAGCCGGGACACGTTAACCGTTGAGAAAAAACAGAGCAGCCCTGGCTTAGCGGCTGCAGCTCCCAGCCCTGCAGGGACTCGGATTACGGAGCGGGGGTGCAGCGGGCCAAGGAATCAGACGCTGCGCGCTCCTGAGGCTGCGGGACGGACATCCCCAAAGGGCACGTCACCTAGCGTGGCTCTGGCGCACCCTGCCTTCTCCCAGGGCCCCCGAGGGAATCCGGGCCTCCACTCCGGGGGGCTGTGGGCCCTTGCACCGCACGTGGGCAGCCAGCTAGCCTGGGACGTGACCGCCGGCCCCACCGGCCGGGCACTGGACATTCGTCTGCTGACGCAGCAGCACCTCAAGGCTGCTGCTGACGAGGGAAGGCCAGCCCGGGGCAATTAGGGATGATCTACGGCGGGGGTGCCGGAAGCCCCTGACGGGGGCAAAGTCTGCGCCAGCAGGTGTGGCCACAAGGGCAGCGGCCTCGGAGCCTCGCTGTTTGCAGTTCTGTGCGGAGGGCAGGGGCCATGGGGCAGCCTGCGGAGGAAAATGGTTTGGGTGATACAGGAAATAAAATCCTTTGGCGAAGAGCCACGGACGCCCGACTTGCACTGATTTCTGCCCCATAACAAACAGTGCTGTAACTAGGTGCCTTTCAATTTCCATTCTAATCCACTTGGAGTCCAGCTCTTCTCCAAAGTGCAAAGCTCAGGACCCATTCTGGAAGATCCCAATGCCCACCATTTTCTGTCCCCACCCCCCAAAACAGCTGTGAATCTTCCCACACTTAATAATGATTTTAGGTTTTTCTCTGCTGCCACCTGTTGTGATCCGTGAGCTCTCAGTAGAGGATGAGAGAGAGCACCGAACTCAAGGGGGTAAGATCCAGAGGCACAATGTGTGGGGTCCCCACCCCCACCTCCTCCCGACCCTCCAGCCTCCCACGGTTGTGCCTTTAAGTCATCCCAGGGACCCTTGAAGGCCGGTTCATTTGCCCTCAGCGGTATTTCTGTTCTAACGATGGAAGAGGAAGCTGGTGGACCCCTTCGACTTACTTTTCTGCCATTCTCTGTCATTACCATACTGCCTGGCTTATTGGTTGGGTTCCAGAGAGGCATGGAATAATGGAGGGTGAAGAGAGAAGAAGACAAAAGGAGAGAGTCTGAAACCAGAAACCCAGTGAGAGCAGACAGGGAAGTGGGGACATGAAGGTGAGGCAGAAGGGGCAGACCACGCAAAATGCAAAGTCAGAGGAACCCAGATTATAAAAAAGGATTTAAGAGAAAGCAGGAAAGGATTGAAAAATTGAAGGGAAAAAAAAATGTGGCCAGTTAGAAACAAGGCTACGTATTTACACACACACACTATATATACATACACATAGATATTATATATATGTAATATATATAAATACTTACATATAAATATATATATGAGCAAAGAAAGTAAAAAACAAGAACTGAACATTTAATTATAGCAGTAATTTTTATTTCATAAAACTGGTATGAATAAGCACTTTGCAAATTTAAAGTCTTCTAAATGGCAGGCAACAATCATAAACATGGTTGTATTAAATACTATTGAGCAGTAATCTCCACCCTTTTTGTCAAAACATTTTATACAACACTAGTATTTTGATATTATTGTATGGATGAATTTTATACACTCAACTCCATATTAATTTGTTAGAAATATTATGACACTGAAAAAACATTTTAAAGAAAATATTTTAATGTTTCTCCTCTTTAATATTTATGTACCACAAAAAAGTTATATAATTAATATATACTTTATGACAGCAATATGATCCAATGATCTTAATTATTTTTGAAACCTTGGTTTAACATCTCGTGATACAGGAATTTGAAGGTCTTTTTTTTTTTTTTAAGACTTATTTATTTATTTTAGGGAGGAGGGGCCGAGGGAGGAAGAGAATCTCAAGCAGACTTCCTGCTGAGTGCAGAGTGTGACTGGGCTCGATCTCACAACACTGAGAACATGACCCGACCGGAGAGCAAGGGTTGAATGCTTAACAGACTGAGCCACCCAGGCACCAGAAGGTATTATTTTGATACTTGATTTTGATAACTTGATTTTAATGATTTTACGATTTCCTTGTCATACACAAAAATTATGCCGTACAAGGTATATAGTTTCAAATTGGGGTCTTGGTACTCATTTTTAAATCCTATCAATCACCTGGGCAAAGCTTTTATTGAAATTTGGCTGGAAAGGATCAGTCTTCCCTAATGTGGATTGACTGTTATTAGAAATTAATCAGAAATTGTTATACTTTTGTACTTTCACCAAATGGCTTCAAAGCCCATTGAAATTTCTCATTTGAAATAGGGGCAGGGTAGAAAATTCTTTTTCCATGTTTTCAAAGAGTGCAAGTACGAGGTTTTATATTTAACACCTGCCATTTTCAGCTGATAGGAGGGAGAAAGAAAGAAAGAAAGGGAAAAGAAGGAAGGAAGGAGAAAATTGCAAGCACCAGAAATATTCCCAAAGATCTGTTTTTATTTATTTTTTTAAGATTTTATTTATTTATTTGACAGAGAGAGGGCACGAGTAGGGGAGTGGCCGACAGTGGGAAATGGAGAAGGTGGCTCTCCATTGAGCAGGAACCCCAATGTGGGACTTGATCCCAGGACCCTGGGATCATGACCTGAACCGAAGGCTGACACTTAAGGACTGAGCCTCCCAGGTGCCCCCAAAGGTCTGTTTTTAACATGTTCTCACCACAACATAATTTTCTTTTGAAAAACCAATTATTCTTTCACTCACTGTTAAAATTTGCATTTTTCTTTGAAGGTACATATTAGGATGTTCTTAATTTCTTGATTCTTTTCCAAGATTTATTTATTTATTGTAGAGAGAGAGTCGGGGAGAGGGCAGAGCAGAATCCCCGCAGAGCACGGAGCCCGTCGAGGGGCTCCATCTCATGACCCTGGGATCACATTAGCCAAAACCAAGCTTCAGAGGATTACCTGACTGCACCACCCAGGCCCCCCTCTCATAATTATTTTCTAATAACTTATAACCAATAGCCACTTACCAGATAGAAAAGGTCAGAAATTTTGGAACACTCACGATTAGGTTTGACAGCTCATTGCCTTGAGTGAGCCTCTATTTGGGATAAACATTTCATACGCACTTAAAAGTATCATAATATCGTCCTTCTTAGAACAACTTTAAAAGCACGTACCTGCTTCAATGACACCTAATAGTGCGTTGAACTACATGTAGCATATCGATGGCAGCAAACCTGTGTGAAAATGTCACTGTCGACCTCACAAATCATCACATTCCCTCTTCCCTTAGAGGTGCCGGGTACTGTGTGCAGCAGGGACCATCTGACAGGCCATGTGAGACTGTCAGTGTTAATCCATATATTTTCTATTAATCAACCTTAATGGATTTCGTAATTCTATTTTAAAATAAATATAAATAGAAGTTCTAATACTTTTCACCCACCACACTCTCTGAGGACTCTGTACCTCTTTTGGGAACCACCCGTGTAGGGGAGAATATACGGTGAAGTGCCTGGACAGAGCCCCTGTGTTCAAATCATGCCTGGGCCACTATGGCTGTGTGACCACAGGCAGGTCCCCTAAGTACTCTGGGCTTCATTTTCCTATTTACAAAAGTACCTCTTCAGGTGGTAGATGGGGCAACTAAATGAACAAACTAATCCATGTAAGTCTCTTTAAACACTTCCTTGCTACTGGTAGAAACTCAATAATGTTAGCTATTCCTACTATCATCTGAGAGAATTCCATGTCTTCGTTTAACCTGGAAGCACCTGAAGGCTAAGAAACAAGTTAGAGAATCCTTTCAATCATCCAAGCAACGCATGACCCTGACCCAAACCAAGAAAGTGGCAGTGGGATTGCAGATAAGGAGAAGGATTTAAGAAGCATTTGAGAGGGTGACTCAACAGACTTTGGAACTGATATAATATGGGCATTGAAGAGAAAGGGAAAAGCAGCCATGTGTGACCTAGAAGTTTCTAGCCTGTATCATCAAGGAGTATGAATTGGAAAAAGGAAATAAGGGGAGGTCCAGTGAGCTGGACGATAATAATTAGTTGAGGGCTTTCTGTGTATGTGGCAATATTCAAAGTGGTTTTCGTGTACTGAGTCATTTAATCATCTTAAAAGCCCTACTAGATAGGTGTTATCTGCATTGTACAGATCACAAGACTGAGGCACAGAGAGGTCTGTAATTTTTCCAAGGTGACACAACTAAGCTGTGGCTGAGCTGGGATTTTAACCCAGGAGGTCCTGGTCCAGAGCCCACAACCTTAACTAGTCCAAATACAGCCTTTCTAAAAGACGAGGTGTTCAGTTGAGTTCAGGGAATAGTCAGCTTAATAGGATAGTCAAACGCAAAAGAGAAATACCAATGCAGCTAGAGATTTCATGGGGCGTAGAGGTGGGATTGCAGCCATGGGAATGGACAGCTTAAGGAAGAAGAGAGGGGAAACAGCCACCACACCCACAGGGACCTGCGCAAGGGGTGCTTTTCCTTGTGGACATGTACACATCACAGTGGCTTTAGCGGGGAGGTTTCCGCTGCCATATTTGAGGAAGCGGTCATTATCTTGGTAAGATTCACACCTTCCCCTCCCATAGCCAGAAAGCCAGATCCTCATTGTCCCTGAGCCCCGGAAGCCAGACCAGGGCAAATAACATGTGCCTGGCCAACCTGAGGGTCCCCCGAAGACACTGAGCTTGTAGCAAGTGATGCAAAAGCACAAGACAGCATAGAATGGACTCCACCCAGGGCAACGCCATCAGTGCCCTGAGGTGTCAGGGGACAGCCATGGCCAGTGTCCGGCATTAGGGTCCCTCTATCCTGAGGTGTGATCTTGGTTAAGTTCTGGCTCTCCATATCCCCTTGATTTCCCCCCATTTTTTTAGACTCATTCTTTGGTCTGTCTTTTCAGTGACTTCCTGATACACTCCCCCAAATCTCTAGAGTCAGTTTCTCTTGTTTAACCGGACTCTCTGAGAGACCCAACATCAATCTACCATTCCTTAGATAATTCTGTTTTCCTCAGACTCCTTTCTAACCTTTATGGAAGATTAAGGCATCTCCTAAAAGCATCAGCAAGAAACAGTCACCTCTGAAATGTTATTATAAGGCGAAATACCTTTATAAAGAATGGTTATCTTTTATCATAACCATTAGCCAAATATACAAATGTAACAGATTCGAAATCTTCCAGCACATCTGGAGTATTATAAGAAAGGTCTTACTCAAATTAAGTTAAATCCAGTTCCAACCCCCTGTGCTATGGACTGAATGTGTCCCACCTCAAAAACTTATGTCAAAACCCTAAATCCTCAACGTGACCACATTTGGAGGAGGGATCTTTAGGAGGTAATTAGGTCATGAGGGTGGAGCCCTCATGATGGAATTGGCATCCTTATAAGAATAAAGATGAGAGGTCTCTTGAGTATGCACTCACTCTCTCGCTCTCTCTCTCTCTCTTTCTCTCTCTCACCCCTACCCTCTCCCTGCCTTGTACCAGCCACTACCCCCGACCCATGTGAGGACACAACTAAAAAGTAGCTGCCTAGAGCCAGGAAGAGGATAGTCACTAGATACTGGATCTTCTGGAACCTTGCTCTTGGACTTCCAGCCTCAAGAATTGTACAAAATAATGTCCCTTGTTTGAGCCACCAGTTTATGGCCATTTTTGTTATAGAAGTCCAAACCAGTTAAGACACCCAACTTTGCCAAGGGTGGTTAGAATGGCCAATATGAGGCAATAGGCATGCCCCACCAGCCTGTAGTCCCTCATAATCCCAGGCTCACTTGCTTCCAGGAAATGGAGAAGAACCTTTTCTTCAGTCCTGAATAGTCATTATCTCTTCTTTGCACCTCAATGCCCCTGCTAGGGGCTGGTTCTCCAATTTGGCATGTTCGGCCACCCCGGCAGGCTGCAAAGATGTCCCATCGCAGCTTCCCTTTCCCTTACCAATGTTCCCAAGGCCACAGGGCCTCAGTGTTATGGACACCCCAAGTCCTCAGAAGTGTTATCATGGATTGCAAAGTTGGTCCAGGAGCCCATGAGTCCTGCGATCCTCGTCCCTGGCTTGTATCTAGAGCTCCTAACCCTCCGTGCCCACACAGCCCCCATACACACAGCCTACACCTCTTCAGGAAATCCAGCATCTTGCAGGATCTCAGGCCATAAGAGGGGATTGTCTTCAGGTACCAAGAAAGCCGAGAACACAAGAACTGCACAAAAGGAGGCCCCTGGGTTTTCCTTATGGGGGAAAGGAAATTACCTCTTTCTTTCACTAACATGTCTCCTAGGGAAGGGGATAAACCAATATACAATAAAATACCTTCGTTCCGGGGCTGAGATGGGAACAGCCATAAAAACACTGTTTTTAATAAGAGTGACTTATGAGATAAAATGTGCATTCGTTGATGTTCTGGCTTCCAGCAAAAGAAGTCAACTCATCCTAGCTTAAACAAAAAGTGAGCATTTTTCCTAAAAAAAATAAATAAACATAAAAATAGGTATCTTGTCAAAGCAGAAATGGAGCCATGCCTCTGAAAAGATTGAAACCAGAAATGGGAAGGTTGCCAAAACCACAGCAGTATTTTTCGGGTCCCTCACGTATGCCTTCCCTTGCACACCTGCTTCATTTCTCTCTCTGCAGACTAGTCGAGCCATCTCAGCTCCCCAGAGTGGATATATACAGAATGTGTTCGTGGCTCCCGAGTGTGCGCGCTTCAGTCCCCACCTGGGGGAAGAGTCATTCAATCACTCTGTCTCTTTCTATCTCTCTCTCTCTTTTTCTCTCCCCTACCACCCCAACTCGACTCCCACCCATCCCTACCAATCCCCAAACTCCTAGGGAAGGGACTCTGATCCACTCAACTGTTCTCCCTCCCTGGTCCAGTCAACCACAGGCTGGAGGGACAGGCTCATATTGTACATACAGGGCTAGCAAGAGCCCAAGCTTAGAGTTTGAAAGAGTGATGAGTAGAACAAAGTATAAAGAGGGAAGTGAAGCTAAAAATGGCATCTTGTTTTGGATCCCCCTCAACTCCCACCTTTGCCAGGAGCTTTCCCTAAGATAAGGATTACAGAGCAAGTAGGTTACTTGGGAAGTGAAAGCCACACCAGTTGGGGGACAGGGAAGTGATGCAGGGAGAGGAGGGACGCCATGAATGTGTCTCATGAGCCAGCTGCCGCCATGGATGATTCTGGAAGAGAACGCTGAAAACAGCATGAACTACACACCACAAAATCATTCACCTGAGGTTCAAGGGAGCTAGGGTTCATGTCAACTCTTGGGAGTCCTTGGTTGAGGGCCATTCCTAAGTGGTATTAATTCGATGGCGCTTCCAACTTGCTTTGAGTGTGAGGGCAGAATGGCCTTCTCCCATGCCCCTGGCAGGGATGTGGACACTGAACTCTAGAAGTCACTGGAGCATAATGAGACGGTTGAGGTCCAAAAACTGGGCCCTCACGGCTCTGGCGAAGGCTCTTATTGAGCAAGGCAGGAACGTCATGAGGCCCCAGCTCCACCTTTCTCAACAACCACCCCTTGGCTTTTGCCTAACACATTTGTCTTTGTTATCCAGAATGATGAAAATGAAGGATATCCCAGGGCCACATCACATGGGAACACGAGGTGCTTTCAAAACAGGAAAGGGATTGAAAAGGCCTTCAAACAACTGCGGGACATTATTAAACAAAGGGGAGAGAGGTCTTCTCTTGGCTAACTCTATTAAACTGCAGCAACTCAATAGGACAAAACATTAGCACTGCTCCACGGTGCTTTGCCAAGTTCATGTGTGTGTGAGGGTACACATGTGTATGTGTCTTTGTGTGTGTTTTACCGTGACTACAGATTTTTTGTTTTTAAATGACTGCCTTATGCTGTAAAGGTCTTCAAATCATGTTCCAAAATTCTGGTTATCCAGGGCGCCTGGCTGGCTCAATCGGAGGAGCATTCACTCTCAGTCTTGGGATCATGAGTTCAGGTCCCATGGTGAGTATAGAGATTGCCTAAATAAAAACTTGAAACACACACACACACACACACACACACACACACATCCCATTCTGGTTATCCGTGGAAGTATATCAATAACACCACAAAAACCAATAGGTTTCTGACAGTCCATGCTGATTGAACCTGTCTGGGTGTTTTCACTGCATTGCATGTTACATTTTTGCATTCTGTGGAGAGTTTCCACTAGAACAAGAATAGTTTAGAGCTGCCATTTTTAAAGGGGGTGAAGGGAGAAATCACATAGTCCCAGGAAAGCTCAAGGCCCAAAGCTCTTTTTCTTTTCCTGGGAAAGTCACATCAGGACTGTATAACTTTTCTTGAGCAGTAAGAATACTAATAGTACTGATATTTTGAAGCTAACAGCAGAAAAAAATTTTTCTTTTTATTTTAAGTTGCATAACTGATACATTAAATATGACCCATATAGTAATGATTAAATAGACTACATGTGGAATGACTAAGGACTCTAAATATGTGATCTAATATAAAATTTATTTGGCACAGTGGGACTAAGGAACTTGCCCAGGGTAACACAGATAATACACTGATGGATCCTTCACTTGAACACCCGGAATGTCTGACCCCAAAGCCTGGGGCCCTGACCTGGGTGCACTGGCGACCGCCATACTTCCTGAGAGCCTTCTCCAGCTTCATCTTTGGTGGATTCCATGCTTAGAACACCTGATATTTCAAAACCAGAAACTTTAAAAGCAAGGTCTCCCCGAATCATTGTACAATGTCAGAGTCAACAGGAATTCTAAACTGAGCTCACTTAGTTTAACTGCCACTATGAGAAGCTGGTGTTTGGGCATATGGGCCAGTGCTTTTGAATATCAGCTTCTCTTAAACTTGAGCAAGGTCAGAGCAAGGATCACCCACCCAACGAGAATTATAGGGGGTTGGTGGCTATTGACATTGGATAGATGTTAAGCATGAGCTGCACATACCGAGTCCTCATACTATCTCAAAACAAGATTTGCCCTCGGTGAAACAGCAGCACGAGTGCAGTGGGTGGCCATGGGAGCGAAATCATTGGTTTGAGGCTCCCCTAATTAGCTGCACGAACCTTCTCTAACCTCCCCCATAAAAGGCAAATGTCTAGATTGTGGGAACATCTTGGCATTACCTACTTTCCCCTCCCCCACCAATTTCATTTGTCTTGCTCTACCTGTCAGTCAGTCAAGACGGCCCAGGGGTGGCCGCATGGCCTAGGCCTGGCCAGTAAGACCCTCTTCCTGTGCACACTGAACAGAACAGCACCAGCCCAGAAAACAAACTGCAACTGAAAAGGGGGTTGAGTACTAACATTGGTGTCTTCCAGGAGCTTGGCCCTGGAGATGGCCCAGGAAGCTCGAAAGACTGGAGAAACTGATATACACCCCCCCTCCCCAGTCCTGTGGGAAAGAAGGAGAGAGAGATGGGTACACAGCATGACAGGCAAACAAGGGGGCCAGGCACACGGATGCAGAAATGCAGTCTTCCATCAGTGCTGCCTTCTGTCCCTCGTGGGCCCCAGCTGTGTCACTCCCCACATTGTCACCACTCCTGGGGACCAAAAATCAGCTACCGTGGGCCTGGCTGCAGACAACAGACACATCAGGACACTGCCAGAACCCTAGGACTGTTCCAAAATTGCATCAAAAATGCCTCCCCATCCCATCCCCTTACCACATCTCAAGTGTTTGGTGGTTATATCCAAAAAAGCCTCCCAGGCGGGAATATAAGAAGGATAAACCTA
The DNA here is from genome assembly GCA_002007465.1 of Ailurus styani. NCBI lineage: Eukaryota > Metazoa > Chordata > Mammalia > Carnivora > Ailuridae > Ailurus > Ailurus styani. Next base: position 1,322,397 of record LNAC01000453.1, on the reverse strand, counting down.
AATTAACTCAGACTCTCTCTCTCTCTCTCTCTCTCTCTCTCTCTCTCTCTCTCTCTCTCTCTCTCAGGCTTTCCCCTGGCTCCCCTACACTCACCACCGCTCCCTCAAGTTAGACACACACACATTTTCTCTTGCTTTCTCTAAGATCCAGGAGTGGCACAATCTAGGGTCTGAGCTAAAGACCCTCCCTGAAGGTTCTAGACAAGTCACTTGATGTCCCACAAGAGCATGAATTCAAAGGGAGTAACAACCGGAGAGCGTGTCTGAGATCAAAGAAGACACGGAACAGTCAGTGCTAGCTGAATTCACAGTAATGACCAGGGCAAACAGAACTTAGAAATAAGCATCATGCCTTCAATCAAATAGAAAATGGAGAATTTAGTCAAGTAAAGAGCAAGTACTCATAAATGAGAACGATCAGAGACAAAACCAAGAGTCTATAGATGGGGAGGCTGAATGGACCAGTCTTTCAGAAGACTGAAATCGAGAACATGTGTACCCTTGGCCCCGGGACCCCATTCAGGGCATATAGTGTCCATAGGCTTCCCCCACGTGTACCTGATCATAAGAATCACCTTTGGCACTTGTTAAAACTGACGTTTCCAGGGCCTCTTCAGGCCTACTGAGCGAGACTCCCCAGAAGAAGAGCCCAAGAAGCTGCTTCCAAATGAGTGACGCCCCTCGCCCCCATCTCCACACAAAGTGATTCTTACCACCAGGTAAGACTTGGGTCTTAAGACAATTCTCACCCAGGTCAACAGGGGAGCTACAGCAGGCGGATCCTCACCATCGGCTTGTGTCCCGGGGAACTGGAGACCGAAAAAGGCGACCATCTCCAGGAAGATGGATTTAAGACAAGGTGGAGAATTCTATGTAGCACAACATGCAGTTTAGAACCACTGTGGGAAGCAACGTGGAGCGGGGTGTTCGCTGAGCAGAAGGGTAAGTCTCACAACAGTGTCTACCGTCCAAAACCCATTTTGTCCATTTCACAAGCGACATCAATGCACACGTAAACCAAAGACGTGATGTACTTTACATACATGTCATGCTTCAAGTGAAGCGTTTGCATCCCCCACACTGAGCATGTTGGCTGGAATACAATAAGGGGTCCATAAGTGCCTTTCAAATGAATGACCTCATGAATGGAAGAACTAGTAAGTGAGTTTATGATAGCTGCTGTTGTCAACTTGGTTTTTCATAGAATGTCCCTTCCACCCCCCACCGCGCCCCCAGGATATATTTGTGTGAGTAACCTTGGCATAACACACAAAGGATGCAGGCCTTTGGTGACTATCTTGTTGGACCACGTTATGTGGGTGAGTTCCACAGTCAGCTTCATGGACGTGTGTTCTGTGCAACTATACCCTCAGAACTCTGTGCATGTACAGAATACTCTGCCTTCACCATCTTGAAATCCTTAATAAATTTTTCACAAGGGGCCCCTCCTTTTCGTTTGACATTGGGCCCGGCAAATCATACAGGCTGGTCCTGGTGAGCCCCAGCCTAAATCACGCAGCATCCACCTATAGGAAACTATAAAGAAACTAAGACACCACCACTGAACCCCAGGACCGCCTGGTGTTTGCAGCGATAACTCTCAGTGGCCAAGGAATTTCTATTCTGAGGGTGGTGCCCTTCAGATCACACCCTTTCCTCCTCGCTTCTGTAGGGCTGCAACCCCACAAAATCCTGTCCTCGGAACATACAGCCAGCTACGGAGAGAGCACGTTTCATGGAAATTTTGGGCACAGACCGCACACATGAAGATAACATATGCACAGTCTCACTGTGTAACACAGCTTGGAACGGTGATCGGGTTTCCACAGACATTTTCCATTCCATTTTCTGGAAGAGAGCGAGTGTAGTAGTGTTTTGGAAAGAGCATGGGTTTGGGAGTTAAGGGAAGCTCAATTGGAATCTTCCTTTTTTATTTAGTTGTATAAACTTGGGCAAGCTACTTAATTTCTTGGAACCTTAAAATTTCATTTTTAAAGTAGGAGCAACCATAAGACTGTTGGGACAGACTATTTTTTAGGAAAGTAAGGAGGGGAGGGGCGCCTCCGTGGCTCAGCCAGTTAAGCAGCCAACTCTTGATCCTGATCTCAGGGCTCTGAGCTGGTCGGGGAATGTGCGTGAGATTCTTTCTCTCCCTCCCCACCTACCCCTCCCCACCACACTCTCTTCTCGAAAATACATAAATAAATCTTTAAAAAAAAAAAAAAAGGACGAAGGGTAGGAGGGACAGAGAGAAGAGAGGGATGGAGGAAAGAAGAGCAAGGAGGGCGGAAGGAGGAATGGCTAAGCATCTAGCATAGACTGAAATGTTATCAGCAAAGGGAACTTTACTCCCTGGGCCGCTTTTGCTCTCACTTCAAAAGACGGCTCCTTGTGGCACTCTGAATTTAACACATTTTTCTCTAGTCCTTCCAAGCCTTAAATCCATGCTCAACAACCTCTACAAACAACTACTCAGGGCACAGACTATTCTGATCAAATCTATTTTGATCAGAATCCCTTTCCTGGCTTATATTCTAATCCCACACAAATATTCAGGAGATGTTTTCGGACTTTTTTAATCACTCTTCATGCTTCCTGAACTCCTTTTTCTCACTCTTCCCCATTATTTTCTCAGGCCCTCCCCAAATAATCCCCAGCCCACCATGCACAGTCCCCCCATCCACATCCTCCTTCCTGATTCTCCAGCCCTCCTGGGTGGCAAAGAGGGCCCGGTCTCATTTCCTGGCCTCCCTGCCGCCGAGGGACAAACACAGCAGAGAAAACCCGCACAGGTACACTTAGATAAGCATAGCCTAGGGCTCATAGCAGCTCCCGTTCACCTGGGCAGGTGGGGAGGCAGAAAATACTGTTCTCTATAGAGCAAACATGTCTGGGTTTTGAATTCCTACTTGGCACTGACCTGGATCCTATCACCTTGTCACACATCCTTTGCAATAAAGAGAAAAGGAACAACATTCACCCACCTCCCAGGGGGCTCGGAGAACAACCAGTAAATTGTTAGGAGTAAATGGTGCTCTTTTTATTATGTATTTGCTATTCCAAGAAAAACCAGTTACCCTATCATGGGCTGCCTCTTACAAGCAATTAAGAAAGGAGGGAGTTCAGGGAAGGAGAGATAAGGAGGAATTTGTAAACCAGAAAAAAAAAATAAAATGATTAAGTTTGTACCCAGTTTAAAATTTCATTTACCCTTGAGCAAAACGAAATCCAACCCATTCCCAAAGATATGAGACTCCTTGAAATAATGGGATCCGTGAGGAAAGAGCCGACAATGGTTTTTCAGTTAATAAAATTTCAAAGCCTGCTTTAGCAGAGGTATGAACCTGACTCTGGAGTATTATTTCCGTTTCCAGCTGTTGGTAATGAGGGTACCCAAGCAAGCTGTTGTCTAAACGGAATATCATCCAATCTGCAAATAGGCTTTGTGATGATGCGTAAGGTGTTCAGGGTACATTTTAAAAACTATTTCTCAGGTTCTGCGACTTCTTTTTCTTCCCAGCTAAACACCCACCGCCGTTTTTGCTGACTAAACATGCCTTTAATCAGGAAAGTTAGGCTGGGCCTTCAAGAAATCAAACACCAAGGCCAGGTTTTCTTTTTTACCATACTAATCTCCACCTTCTGGCCCCATTGGTGGTTTTATTCCACGGGCTTCCACGAGTGTGGGATCTGAATGTACTCCCCGGAGCAAATGGGAACACAGACCTCAATGGGCCATTAATTCATACTTGCTTTGGGCTTTACAGTTTACAAAGTGCACAGGTCATTTCATGTCACCGATTCTTTATTCCTGGCTTTCAAACGTTTTTGACCTTTATACATCCTAACCCAGTGTGTCACACACACACACACACACACACACACACACACACACACACATGTGAGCATGCTCACACATTACCCTGTGCAACACACTGGTTGTTTTCTATTTTTTCCATTTGAGTTTTTTAGAAGCGCCAGTCACAACCCTCTGACCTGATTTTACGACCCACTGATGGGCCGTAACCCAAACTCTCAATTACCTTTTCAGTCCCTGGGCCCAGGAGCGTCCCCTGGCCAGGGGTCTGCGCCCGACCCCTCTTCGGAGCCCTTTTCTGCATTCTCCGGGCTAGAAGCCTGAGATCTGCAATTTCTCAGCTACCTCGCCAACCTGATTCCAGTGCAGCTTCTGCCAAAACGGTGCCCTTGTGCAAGATTCGGAAGGCAGAAGAGAGAGGGAAGGCATTCTTCTCCAAGCCGAGCAGCAGCCAACGGCCTGGCGTTGTAAGCACGAGCTTCTGCGGGGTCGGAAGACGCTGCGCAGGGGGCCGGGATGGGTGCCTCTAGAGGGTTCCCTGGCCTCCCGGTGGGAACGGCAGCTCCCTGACCCAGCTGGAAGCTGGTGGCCCTCTCCCAGCTTCCGTTTTCCCAATCTGCCCCGTGGTTTGGAAGTCCCTAGTTCCCCGTTTAAAGGCCCTTGGGCTTCAAATACCGCTCGCTGTTTTCCTAGCTGAGGCGCAGAGGGTACAGATAGACACTAGAAATCCCATTTTTATTTTTGCAGAAAACAAAACTTAAAGAGGTCAAAGGACAGCTGGAAGATCACACAGTGCTAAGGGGCCAATCTGTCACTCAGCCGGAGTTTTCCAAGGATAAACTCAGCAACCTTTTCTAACACCCTAACAGGTGCCAATGGGGCCAGTGAAGTCATCGGGTATTTTGTTTATATGAAGGTGTACTAACTTCTAAATCTAAAACTCTTGAAAATGGTCTCAATCTTTCCCCTGCTTATCTTCCTCTGATTTTTTCAAATTAAATTTCATTCTTTTGCGCCCTCATCAGCCGACCCTGAGCTTTCTTTTCCGTGAATTGCTACCTTCAGAATTGTTGACCTCTGTTAAAGGGCACAATTCGTCTCCTGCTATTTAGATGTACATCCTTTTCTCCAAGCTAGATTGTAGGTACCTTGAAAATAGGAACCCTCTTTCACCTTTCTTGCGGGTCTCCCTATTACACTTCTTAGCTCTCTTTTTTGTGGAAAGTAAGCAATAGATATCCAAAAAATAGTTGCTCAACTAATCTATATTTCACAGTTGCCATTTTGCCAAGTATCAGGTCACAAAAAAAGATAAACATCAATCAGTTTGTAACTTCTAAAATGTATGAGTAAGAAAATGACCCTCTCTGCAAGGCGATTTGGGAAAAGGAGAATTTTATTCAAAGGGTAAAATGCAGGTGTCTCCTCCCACAACGAAAACGGGATGCCATCGACCAGGAAAATAAGGGAAGTACATATAACTCTGCCAACAAAGAGGGGAAGTTATCATTATTGGATTCCAACCATCTGCACTAAATTCCTGCCTTCATTTGTCCTTGACTTAATTTCTTCAACTCAATCGATTTTATATTGTGAATATTTTTGGAAGGCACTCTCCAGCCCTTTGTGAAATAAGACAGCATTCAGCTCACTAAGGCCAAAACCTTTCAGACCAGTGGGTCTCCAAGTGTGGTCACCAGGCCCACGGCTTCAGCATCACCTGGGAGCTTGTTAGACATGCCCCTTCTCAGGCTCCGCGCCCAGATCCAAATTGGAGACTCTGGAGTGGGGTCCAGCAGGTGACTCTGGTAATGCCAACATCGGAGCCAGTTGCTTTAGACATTTGAACTGAGCCACAAACACATCCCTCCCCCAGCATGTATGACCGCTTTAGCCACAACCCTCAAGGCCATATAAAGCAAGGGGGACTTCAGAATTAGACTGGGTTCAATGCCACCCTCCAACATGCTGGATGACCTTGAGCAGAACTGGTAAGTGTTAGCCTGGGTCTCCCAATCTGTAAAACAGAAATCCTCATGCTTCTCAGCCAGGCTGTTAGAAAAACTCGAAGCAGTCCTCAGTCAATGGAAGCAGGCATTCTTTTTCTATTATAAAACGCCACCGCCTTTCCGTAGCATTATGAAGGCAGGCCCTGGCTTTCGATGACACTGCCTGCATTTTTCTCTCCATGAGAACCCGCAATCCATTTCAGCTGCAAGAGGGGTCACACACAAGGTCGGGATAAACATGAAGAAACACGAAATGCACAGTGAAGAAAGTAGAAGACGCTAAAGAGGAAAAAAAGAAGGAACGAGAGAAAGGCACAGAGTGGGAGAACAAAAGAGCCAAGGGAACCAGGAAAAGAAGGTGAGGGCCAGTAAAGGAGGAGGGAGAGTAAACCGGAAGTAGATGGGGGTGGTGCGGAGATGAAGGGGGAAGGAGGAGAAGAGAAAAGGAGGCAGGGAGAGGGCAGAAGAGTAAAGCGTTCAGGTCCAGCTGGGACTCTATCTCGTTACCCTGTTTCCTCCAAGCTGCTTCTCAGGCTGCAAAGTGGCCTTGTGTCTGGGAAAAGCCAAAAGCGTCCTACATGCATATGTTCCACCTAATTCCTAACGGTGGAGGCCTGTGCTCCCGCAGACGGGGTTGGGGGAGGGGGTGGGGGGGTGAGCGGGGGGCAGGGCGGGGGTGCACCCTCGTGCAGCTGCCCTGGGGCAGGACGGCTCCGGACTCCTGTCGTGCTACCGGGGCCACCGGAGCCAGAGGGGCGGGGGGGCCCTCCCTGGCCCCCGGGCCCCGGCCCCGGCCATGGGAACTGCTTCTTCCTCTCCCAGTTCAGGGCCGCAAGGCAAAGCGTGTCCGGATTCTTGCTATTTCCAGTCTCCTCACATTGCTTCCTCCCCGAGCTTTTCCTCCCTAAGCCAGCTTTGTCTGCATGGGCAAACGTCCAGTTCTTCTAATGAGAAGGGGAGAGAGGGAGCGACGCAGGGAGGGAAGAGAGGAGAAAGAGGAATATCCCGTCCTTGTGTGCTCTCAGCTCTTTGCCTTCAAACACAGCTCCACGTGGAAACAGCATTTCCAGAGCCACGCGTCACCGCCGCACACGGGTGTCTTTCCACGGGCGTCTGTTTTCCTCTTTCTCTCTTTCACGTTTGATTCCCTTTTTAAAGGGACTCGATTCGATCCAGGGCTCTCCTGGGGGCAGGTAACTCAGCCGGCCAGGAGGACGACCGTCATGTCTGGAAATCACACAAGGAATTAGGGGAAACCGCGACTTTGCCTCGCTCGCAGTGTAACATAAAACATGTTCACACTTGGGAAGAGGCAGGCGAGAGGAAGAGACAGAAAAGAGAAGCCGTTGCGACCCTCTCCTTCGATCCTTGTTGTCCCCCCCAGGGCTGCTTTGCTGCCGAGTCTGCCGCTCAGGCCCCAGGGACCCGGAGGCCTCTAACGTGCCTCCCCCGCCCAGACCCCAGCCCACACCCTGCCCGCCTCCGCTCTGCAGACCGCCCCACAAAATGACAGGTCTGACTTACCCACCACCTACTGGAGCTTAGAAACTTGGGAAGGAACCAGGAAGAGGAAGAAAAACACAACGCGAATAGCCACGTCCCGTATCCACAACGCGGATGAACGGGGCAAGCCTTACGTGAAAGGTAAGAAAGCAAAATAAGGCTGCATAACTTCGTTTGAGGCGTTTCCGGTTACGGCTTTGAAACATTTTTCTCACGTCTCATTTTGGCAGCGAGAAAGCCTCTAGAAGCACCCTGAGGTTTAAAAATGGCCCGAGCGTCATGGGATGGGATGGGGGGGGAATGTTAAGATGACGGAAGGGGGGGGCTGCACAGAGGTGGTGATCTCCCACCCACGGGAGCGAAATTACTCTCTTTATAATTCACCGCAGATCCGCAGGGCCCGTCCTTCGTGACCCACATGGATGGTTCTGGGGTCGCGCCTCGAATGAAACTGGAAATCAGTGACTCTTTTGCTCTTCCCCAGAAGCAGAACTCAGCCACCAGTGCGATGTGCTGGGGAACCAGACTTTCCAGGCTTCCTGTTTATATCTGTCCAACGACTGATATTTACAAATATACCAGACTGGTGTGAGTCACTCAAAATGCTCGGAGCATTTCCAGTTCCTTTTTAAAGGCAAACAAGCTCCATCCCTTCAGGAATTGCCACGGGGAGGGAAGGGTTGGCTGAAGGATCTGCGCCTTAGCTGTCAGGGGAGCCTCTCTTCACTTTTCCTGGCCATCTACGCCAGGAATGATTCCCTCGCAAGACGGAGAAACCCAGCACCTCTCCACCCCCGGCCAGCTCTCCCACATACCCCTCTCTCCAACCTCCATGCTACCCACTCCTCAAGAAGGCACCCTCCTGGTCAGAGCCAGCTTCTGCACCCCGACCACCCCCAACCAACAGGAGCAGTGATATTTTTTTTTCCCCTTTAAAAAACAAAGAGCTACTTTTCTATTCCCCTCCCTCAGAGCAGAAAATCCAGAGTTATTAGATAACCCAATGCTGTGCAATGTAAATTATTGACAGTGTCCCCTGGGAGATAGAAAATAAAATGATCCAAAGCTGCTGGAATTCTTTCGTGTTCAAAGGCCAGCTCTGATATAACAAACTTGGGATGGAACTTTACACGTTCCCAGGTAACTGTACCCAAATACGAGGTGGCCCCAGACCTTACTAGTAAATATCCAGTTCCAGAAGGCTTGGGTGAGCCTTTCCTTGTCAGGGAATTCACAGTTTCTTGGAAGCAGAGAACTCTGTTATGGAAGTTTGGGGGTCCAAGGAGAGTACCCAGGGGTTGCTTCGAGGTCACTCATGTTCTGGGAGCTCCATCTTGTTCAATAACCTTCCAAAGCCACAGAATGACTTGCGAAGGGCTCCAGGCGCCAGTTTTCAAACACTAACCATGTCCTTCTGGTGCCCATGTGTTCAAAAGCTCATAGCTACATTTCCCTTGAACAAAAGCAGGATTTAAAAGTCATGATTATAATTTTACAAGGTTTTAAAAACATGTATATGATAGAGGAGTGCCTCGGTGGTGCTGTCTGCTGAGCATCTGACTCTTGATTTTGGCTCAGGTCATGATCTCCAGGTCGTGGGATCGAGTCCCACATCCGGCTCCACGCTCAGCATAGAGCCTGCTTGAAACTGTCTCTCCCTCTCCCTCTAACCCTCCTGCTTGTGCACTCTCTCTCTCTCTCTCTCTAAATTAAATTAAAAATATTTACATTTATATTTATATTATATAATAGACTTTAATTGTTAGAACAGTTTTAGATTTGCAGAAAATTAGAGAAGATTGTACAACATCCCCATACACCTGACACCAGCTTCTCCCGTCCTTAACATCTTTCGTCAGTATGGTACATTTGTTACTATTAATGAACTAGTAATGTTGATATGTTGTTATGAAGGAAAACCCACACTTTGTTCAGATCTCCTAAGTTTCCCTGGTTTTTATCCTCCCCTCACCCATCCCCCAGATCCACATTACATCTCATGGTCCTGTCTCCTTAGGGTCATCTTGGCTGTGATGGTTTCTCAGACTTTCCTTTTTTTAGTGACCTTGATGGTTTGGAGAGGTACTGATTCAGTATTTTGTAGAATGTCCCTCAGTTGTGTGTGTCTGATATTTTCCTCAGGATTAGAATGGGATTCTGGTTTGTGTTGTAGGAAGAGCACAGAGGTTAAGCATCTTTCTCATCATGTACCATCAATATAACTTATCCCTGTTGACACTGGCCTTGACCACCTGGCAGAGGTCATCCACTGTCAAGTGGTGCTTCCTCCCTTTTCCATACCCTACTCTTCGGAAGCAGGTTGGTCTTGGACATGTCCTAGAAAGGAGGGCCAGCCTGAGAATGCTAACTGCCACAGGATTCTCTGTCCCCAGCCACGGTTTGCTCCTCCTACCTCAGGCCAGAGTAGGACTCCCTCCAAACCCCACCTGCACCTCTGGGCTCCAAAAACCACAGTGCCTGTCACTCTCACTTGCCCAGGGCCTCAGATCACACCTCAGCCCTGCCACAACCAGGCCACACGTGTATCAGGGACCTATAGATCCAAGGTTGGTCGGACTCCACTACATGCACCAGGGAAAAAGCTCCTTAAATTCTAGACGTGTCCTTGCAATCCACCCCCAGGAGACTCTGACAATTCACAATCATGTCTTTTTCCCATGCCCTACCTACTCTTTGGAAGGAGGTTGATCCTTACCTGGGCTATTCTTCTCCATCTCCTTTAGAGTAAAGTGTACAAGCATTTGGAATTCTTATGCATGGAGATTTGTCTATCCTCCCTACTTACTTATTCAATTATTTATTTATATTAGTATGGACTCATGAATATTTATATTATACTTTGGGGTATCATCTAGTACTACTTTGGCGTTGCTCAAATTGTTCTAACTTTAGCCACTGACAGCTCTTTTGCTTGGTTCCTGTACCCCTCAGACATGGCCCTTCATTTTGGTGGGGGACAGAGAAGGGAGGGGGGCCCTCCTTACTTCCTGACATTAGAAGGAGCTCATCTTGTATATTTCTTACCCCAGTCCCAACTCTCCAAGAAGCTCTGGTTCCTTTTATCAGAGGATGGTATTAGAAATCAAGATCGGGGACCTAAGTGTACTCACTGGTACTAGACTATATTTTTCCCCTTTTTTGTTTTTAGGCCTGTTGGAGGACAACCCAAAGAAATACTTGTGGTTATACCAACCCACACATATACACACATCATGAATACTTCCATATGTAGCTATCTATATCGACGGTAAGCAAAACATGATTTTTTTACTGATGTCTCCAACTCTAGCCTATTAGCAGACAGACCCATTCTTGCCTCCTCCCCTGCTAATCTGTAAATACCCACTCCCACAGTAAGAAACTTGGCTCCTACCATCCACCATCCTTTTATTTAATGTTCCATTCCAGTATACACAGATATGAGCACCATAATAGGGACACCTGGGTGGCTCAGTCGATTAAGTGTTGACTCCTGATTTTGGCCCAGGTCATTATCTTGGGATTGGGAGATCAAGCACTGCATTGGGCTCCATGCTGAGCATGAAGCCTGCTTGGTTTTCTCTCTCTCCATCTGCCCCTCCTCCACACTGTTCATATTCTCTCCCTCTCAAAAAAAAATTATTAAAAAAAAGAGAGAGGGCGCCTGGGTGGCTCAGTGGGTTAAAGCCTCTGCCTTCGGCTCAGGTTATGATCTCAGGGTCCTGGGATCGAGGCCCGCATCGGGCTCTCTGCTCAGTGGGGAGCCTGCTTCCTCCTGTCTCTCTGCCTGCCTCTCAGCTTACTTGTGATTTCTCTCTCTGTGTGTCAAATTAATTAATTAATTAATTAATAAAAAAGAAGAGAGAGAGAGAGAATCATGAGCCCACAGTGCTATGGGAAGCAACATTATCAATTAGAGTCCAGTGCTTAGCGCATTTCCTCTTGCCTTTAGTCTTATAGATTCTGCTCCTCCCAGTATTGCTTAGGTCGGCACCTTTCCCCTAACGAGGCTGTTTCTTACATTTTTATTATAGTTAGAATCTCTTGGCACAGTCTGAGTTCCTCCCTGGGATCCTCTGACCTTCTAAAAAATTTTTTCTACTTCCCATACTTTGAGGTTCAATCTTCATGCTATAAAGTTCTATGGGTTTTGGCAAGTACATAATGTCATACAACCAACATTACATAGTCATACAGAAAAACCATATCACCTTAAAAAGTCCCCTGTGCTCAACCTAGTCCCCCCACCATGCTTCCCTGCAACCACTGCAGGGAAGTGTCTTTTTGTGTCTGTAGGTTTGCCTTCTGCAGAATGTCACGTAACTAGAGTTGCACAGTATCTAGTCTTTCAGACTGGTTTCCTCTACTTTGCAATATACACGTGAGTTTCCTCCATGTCACTTCATGTCTGGTTTGTTGTTTAATCAATTCTGGGGGCGGGGGGAGTGAGCTGCACAAATCTGTCACTTCACCTAGTTTCCCTTCTCCACCTGGTTCCCTCATTTCCTACAGATCGGGATCTACATCACATCCCGGGTAAGACCTTCCTGGTCACACCATCTAAAACTGGAGTCCCTTACCCCTCGCTCTGTCCTGACTTTATTTTTAGTACTTTCTAACACACCTTTACTTTTATGCCTTTATCTTGTTTCATGTCTATTTCCATGAGGGCAGGGATTTTTACTATTTTATTCTTTGCTATTTTCCCAGCACCTGAAACAATGCCTGACACATAAGGAGCCTTCAGTAAATATTTGATGGGTGGATAACTCTCCTCAAAAAATGCGTATGCAGGCATATGTGCTTGACCCCATGCCATGTATGCCCCTTGACCTTATAGCAAAACAACAATGGCAAGATGGAGTGAGGAGGTATGAGGAAGTGGTAGAAGTTCTCGGCTCTTTCTCCTACCCACATGCTTGCAATGGTGCCTGACATTTCTCCATTAGAGATTAATTTAGCTGGGTGTCTTTTTGCCTATTAGGTTCTCGGTTTCCACTTTAAAATGTTTAAGGGAATCATTTTAAGTATTTTTTTTTAATTCCTGAATGTTTATTGTAATGAGTCAATAATTTAGAGCTACATAGAGAAGAATATTTAATCATCTCCTCCACTTCTCTGTACCCACCCCCTTAGACGTGGGCCACTAGGTCCCCAGTTCCAGCCCTCCCTCTGCTTTAGAAACCGAAGCCTCACCAGTGAAATAGGAATCATCGGGGCCAAGGAGGCACGCTCACTTGGGAGTCTGTGACTCCTTTTAGACCACATTCCATGTACCAGGGGTACTAGAATTCCCTGCCCCAAAGTCCTCAAGCCCTGTCCTAAGACCAGACTGAGCCTCCCCTGGGGCCTGTTCTTCCAAGAGCAGCCTGGCCCAGGATAGGTGCACTCACACACTCCAAGACCACTGGTGGGGAGTGGGCGGGCTGGGGTGCCAATGCATATGTGTACAAAGCCTCTTCCGGTGTACAGGGAGCTGGAGTGAAGACCTGGGGAGTAGAGAAGGCCAAGCTTCCATCTGTCTTTTCTCCTTGGGTCCCCCACCTCTGGGTGTTAAAGGCAGGCCTGCTTCCCCCACTGTAATCCCACCCCCGAGCTCACAGTGTTAACCGTCTGGTACCTAACCCTCACGCCTTTGTCTGGGAGTTCATAAACATGGAGAAATGTGAACACATATGGAAGGGGTTTTCTTTCTCTTTCTCTCTCCCTTTTTAATAAAAGTGGTATTCCAATATGTAATATAATCTATATCATGACCACCCCCACCACCAATTTATATATCTCATTTATTCTCTTTATTCGCTTCAGGATATGCCATAGTTTGAATGCATATTCCTTTATGATGAGATATGCAGTGTTTCTCTCCCTATCCCGCCTCACCTCAAACAGAGCTGAAATAATCGTTACACCTATAGGCCTACATCCTGGTACTTTCCTTTGTAAGCTTTAGCTCAGATTCCTAAAATAGGATTAGTGGTTCAGTCAAAGACTATAAACATCATTTATTTTATAGATGTTTCCAAACAACTTTGGTAAACATTTATAGCAATGCATACCCCCACTGGCAATGGATTAGATGTCCATTTCACCAAACTTCCCAGCTCTGTATGTTACAGATTGTTTCAAATTTTGCAAATTGGATGGGTAAAAACTGACATGTGGTAAATTTCTCTTTTGTTTCCCTGACTGAAGTGAGGGTCAGCATGTTCTCATACAGGGTGGCCATTTATATCTCCTCTTTTACAAATCACCTATTTATACCCAATATCCTTTGCCCATTTTTCTGTTGGGATGTTAGCTTTGTCATATCAAATTGTAAATTGTAACTTACCAAATGGTAAACTTCTGTGGCAGTAAGCATTATCCATTTTTTCTCCTGTCATCTAATAATGTTGTGTAAGGTGTATTTTTTCATACAGATATTTCTAACTTTTTGTAGTCAAATACCTATTTTTCTTTTTTTTAATGATTTCTAGGTTTCTTATCTTATTTAAAAAGGAATCCCTACCTGTCCTCCTAAATTTTGTTCTACTATTTTCACTGTCGTGTGCTTCTGCACTCACTTTGTAATAGAGAAATTACAGGAAACATTCTAATGTTTCTAATTCAGGAAATAAAGAAGCTCTCAGAAAGGGGAGAGTCCCTAAATTCTGTACCCCAGGTCTTTCTTTCTGCTTCTGTTTACCATTATGGCTTTAAAATGTACTGTCTTCCAACAACCTCTTCTTAAAACGTAAGCAACCCTTCAGAAATAACATCTCAAGACCTTGTCAGAGCTTCGTTAGAGCCCTCCAAGGGCAGACATCTTGGGGAGAAGAAAATGCCAAAAACAAAGAGAAGGAGAAGAAAGGGGGAGGTGTAAGGGCTCCATTCACTCATACTTAGAGCCAACCAACAGAAACAAGTAGAGTGCCTCCTCTGCACGGTAGGAAGGCCTGTGAAGGTTTGGGACTCAAGGAACAGCATGATCCCCGTACTCCAAGGACTTATTGTTTTGAAGGGGGAAATAAAGTCCATACAGAAGCACTACACTTTAGGATGGAATATACAGGTATAGACATGGGGCAGAGAAGGGCAGAGATCGCTTCTGGCTGGAGCTGGCCCTGCCAAGAACATGCGAGTGTGGGCGAGTGCCCCACTCCATTTGATCTTGCAAATCATCTTAGATGGTCTTAAAAATGGTCAAATTTAACACATTTATTACACCCTGTGGGTGCCACCCCAAACCTGTGGACTCTAAATCCCCTGGTAATTTTGATGATATGCCAGTCGGGAAACTTTTACTTCTGGCTAAATCTTCACCAAAAGAAAGTATGATGATATTTGTAGGATTCCTTAGAAATTATATATGCGCCACCACTTCCCTAGGCTGTCTTTTCAATGACAACAATCCAGCTAGTTCATAGCTGAGATCTGGCCAGAGATCCCCTGCAGGCCATCCAGTCCTCCATTCTCACTGGCTTTGAGTGCAGTTAATTGGATCTGGAGTGGGTCATGTGAGCTGAGTTTGAGCCAATCAGCATATCATACGCCCCTTGGAACTATGACTGTTTGGGGGACAGGCTCCCGGTTGGCAATCAGAGACCGTGAGATGCAACAAGACTCTGCCTGGGACTAACAAGCTAAAGGTCCTCATTATTTCCTGCTGTATTTGAACCCAGGAGGCCCTCGCCTTGAGAGCTATTGGTAGTCATCTTTCAAGGGGACAGCAAGTGGGAGAGAAAAGACAAGACAACTGGGCCTGGGTTGTAGCCCTTGAGTTTTGAACGAGGCAGCGCCTGAAGCCACACCCGACCTACTCTGGACTGCGTGGTGACCCCAGCCAGCATAATTTCCTTTCTGGCTGAAGCCTGTTTAGATCATGTTTCTTGTCACTTGCAACTGAAAGAATTCTCACTGATAGGAGGTACAAAGTTCTCCTGAAAAGTAAGCTCCTTCCAGTATGAGGAAATCAGGAACCCTTCTTTT
The DNA here is from genome assembly GCA_002007465.1 of Ailurus styani. Taxonomy (NCBI): domain Eukaryota; kingdom Metazoa; phylum Chordata; class Mammalia; order Carnivora; family Ailuridae; genus Ailurus; species Ailurus styani. The sequence goes on along the minus strand of LNAC01000453.1, from coordinate 1,307,100 downwards.
TCTTCTAAGGAAGATGTCCTCATAAGACACATGCAGACCACTGGCAACTTGACTTAATCTGGAAAATTCCTTCAAAAGCCTCTAGAAATGACAAAAAAAAAATGGTTTCTTGGTTAGGCCCAAGAAACTCTCTTTTGAGGTCGTAATGATTCCATCTGCTTGCTTCCTGGGGTGTGTTGTGATTTGACAGTGTTAAGATGGTACATTATAAAAAATTTCCTTACGTTATCTTAGCATAAAGAGTTCTACAAAAACCAGGAAGAATTGTGCTAGGTTGGGGACCGGGAAGTCCAGTCCTGGGAAGGCCCTCCTCAGGGAACCTCCTGAAGGTCTGTCACTGTATCTGATTGTTTAGGCAAACCTCTGCCACACACAGAATCTGCTAAGAGGGTAGAAGTTTGTTTACTTATCCCTTTGAGACTTCGAAGCACCAAACTGAGAAAGAAAGTTACATTTCCATGGCACAGTGAGGAAAAGAGGAAGGAGAATGAGAAAAATAAAAGGGAGGGGAAAAAAACCCTTCAACATAAGTGTCTTGGGAATCATTTCCTGTGTTCTAAGTTTCTGACAGAGAGAGACCCTTCCTCTGTGTGCAGACCACCCTCGAAGAGAGTTCACATAATATGTAGGTGCAGATAAGCATTTTAATCTATGAAAAAGCCTTCTATCAAAACAACTTTCATATTTGTGTTTTAATTTTAGGATTAAGAAGGTTGATGCTTTATAATTCTGGAAAACTCACCTGCCCAGACTTGGTACTTTCTGACAAATAACCTGAGACAAGCCCACACTGTGTTACTGTCTGGACTCTAAAGAATATTTTGAAAGTCATTAAGGTAGTATCTATACTCTAAGAAAATTACCAGGGAATGTTTATTATTCTGAGACTGATAGTCAATAGCAAATTTCCCTTAAAAGCTGTTTGTAACAACGCGTTGTTATTTCCTGACATCCTGAAGGACTCCTACAAGGACCAGCAATTATCACTGGGAGTCATTCACTGACACCCTAAGGAAACTTTGGGATAGAGAATCATATTTTCAGCCTGCCGAACAGTTCAAAAGCCTCTACTTTTTCCAAGGGAGCAGGGCAGAAAGGAATTGACATCGGAACCTGAATCAGTGAGAAATTCTATAAACTCCAAATGTGATCTTTTGTCCATTCACCATTCAAATGGTGAATTTGAATATTCACCAAATATTCATCGAGTTCCTCCTGGGTACCCTCCAGAGTCTAGGCACTGGAGATAAAACAGAGAATGGGCCAATTAAGTTTCTGCCTCCAGGGAACTTCTAAATTCTAGAGGAGACTGACAGAAACAAGTGAAGAAAGCATAATATGATAGGATGAAATATAACTTTAGGCAATGATAAATGCTACCAAGAAACTAAAGCCAAATGGGAGATCGGGATGATGGAGTGTGGTGCGGTTGTACTTGATGGAGGAATCAGAGGAGGAGAAAGAAGGAGCAAACCTTAGGGGTTTGGGGAAGAGCATCCCAAGTGGAGGAAGGGGCAAAAACCTATGGCAGGAATAGGTTTGGAGGTTGATAGAACACCTGTTTGGAGGGAGGTGAAAGCAGGAAGCATCAGAGCCTTATAGGCCACAGAAAGGACTCCGGATTCTATTCTAAACATGACCGGAAGCCATTGAAGGATGTGAGGCAGGGAAGTAAAATAATCTGGGGAGCCTGCTGGGTCACCCCATCAGCAGGGTGACGTCGCCTGGACTGGAGGTCCTGGCTGTGGTCCTTGTTCGTATCTGTCTTGACAGCCCCCAGGAAAAGCCTGGGCCCCATAGACCCTTAGTCAATAGTGGTTGAGGGAATAAATAAAGTCCTGGCCTGAGAGAGCTTACGATTGCCCAGGAGAGTCAAATATGTGACTATGTTAGCTATGACACAGAATGGGTGGCACCAGGGGCAAACATTTGCTGGAGACGGGAGGTGGGGTCTCAGAGGCAGCCGTGGAGAAAGGCCCAGCAGCTGGATGGTGCAGCCGTCTGCCCCAGGGCCCAGGGAACGGGCCGCCATGAGCCAGGGAGAGCTGCTGATCAGGTGGGAGGAGCACCCAGTGACACTCAGGCTGGTAGGTTTGCATCCCATGTATTAAAGATTTGGGCACTCTGCCCTGCAGGGCCCGCCTAATTCTCCCTGGCTTCCTGCAGGGATACTCAGAAATTCCTTCCAGTTCCCCTCTCCACCTCCTGAGCTTAAGGCAGGGATGGGCCAATACCCTCCACACCCTTTGTCTCTCCACCCGGAAGTACTGAGTCAACAGCCCTTTCCCAGAACCCACCTCAGTTTCTTCCCACACCTGCAGCTTCTGCCGTTCCCAGGAATGAGGTGGGGCCGGGCAGAGAGCAAGGCGGGTGTCAGGGTGAGGAATCCCACAGTAGGATCCCCACATGGGTGCCTCTCAGACTGACCATGCCTGCAAATCTCTCCGAGAGCCTGCCCGCACGGATCTCTGCGTCCTGAGCCCAGTCGTTCCGACCGCAAAGGTCTGGGGTGGATGGAGAATTTTCACGGGCTCCCAGAGATGCAGGTGCTGAAGGTTCCCGGCTCACCCTTCAAGGTGCGCCACCCCGTAGGAAACCAGGATGAGGTTGGCAGGAACGCGGTAATAAATATAGCCACGATTTACTGAGTGCCAGACTCTGGGCTGAGGGCATTATGTGAATAATCGCTTTTAATCCTCACCCAGCCCTGTGAGCTGACACCATTATTATGCCTATTGAACAGATGAGGCTTGGAAAGAGTAGAGAACTTCCCCAAGGTCTCCTAAACTTACAAGTGAGACTTGTGCTCAACCGTCCAGCTCCAGTGCCCAAACTATCAAGGAAATCTTCAGGAAATAAATGTGGTTAGGCTGACTGGGACATGTTATAAATTGACAACTAGAGAAAAGGTCAAGAAGTAAAACACACACACACACACACACACACACACACACACACACACACACCCATATACCCAAGTGTTTCTCCACAAAGGGAAGAGTGTTATAATTGGACAGTTATAATTGGACCCAGTAGAGTCTCAGGAATGCCACAACTTCTGGAACAATCAAGATTAAAATAGCTGTGACAAAAGGAAAAAGAAAGTGTGACACACATTTCCCTCTCTCCTTTGTATTTATCTAAAATGTCTATATGAAAGATTAAAATTGCGCCAATAAGAATTTTCTTTTCTCTCTGTTGTTCTCTCACCCCACCCCACCCAAGGCTCTCAGTGGTCTTCTGTGCAAAACACGCAGTAAATGATTGGTCTGAACCCTACGTCTTTGTTTTTTATTTATGAAGTATGACAGGCCAGCACTTACCCTGAGTTAACTCAGATTACTACACAACCACACAAGCTAACCAGGAGATATGTTGAAGTATGACTAAAGAGTTATGAAGTGATTTGGTATGATCAGCCTTTTGGGGTTGGACAAGAAAAAGAAACAGTGAACAGCATCCTCCTAGTTGGATAGAATGCACACTGAAAATGAAATTGTTTCATGGAATGAAATAAAAACAAAAATACTTTCTAGCCAATGCCCCTCAAATAAAAGCAGCAATCTGGCATAAATCCATCACAGAAGGAAACCCAATGTTGGAGGAGATGCTAACTCAGACCCTTCTTTTCCGAGGAGCAAGGCCCTTGAACGTGACACAGGGTTAAACCACTAGCTCTCATCTCCAACCTGAGTGCTGACTTCCTCGTTTTTGTAGATTTTAAATCAGACCCAGAAGATCATCTAATGCGGTTAAATAATCCGGTGTCTGGATTCATGACTCCAAAATGAGACCCAAGAGAGAATTTATTTTTCCCCTAGGTTGCCCAAACTCTCAGCTTGAGAATCCTCCAGACACCCATAACCGTAATCCTGTGTGCTTCTGCTAATCATACCTTGAATAAGTGCTCCGAGGGTTTATTTGACACGGAGGCTCTCAGTGGGGAGACAGCCTGGGAACTGATGGGCCGTAATTCACGTTCCAGTTCAGTCCTTGCAGGAGAAAAGGGGTCCTGGACTATAATAACCAGCCTTTCTGTATTGTGGTCTTAGTTTGGTTTTTTTTAAGACTTTATTTATTTATTTGACACAGGGAGATCAGATCACAAGTAGGCTGAGAGGCAGGCAGAGAGAGGAGGAAGCAGGCTCCCTGCTGAGCAGAGAGCCCGATGCGGGCCTCGATCCCAGGACCCTGAGACCATGACCTGAGCCAAAGGCAGAGGCTCTAACCCACTGAGCCACCCAGGTGCCCTGTGGTCTTTTTTATCATGTTCCCCAAACCTGGTGAGCTCCCTGCTCAAAGGAGTTCAGAGGTTATTATAGTCAGGGAATTCTATTTTTTTCTGATAAAATCTGAATGGAAAGATGCTCATCAGCCCTTATTCTCCCAAGGCTGGGCAACTCATGGGGTCCTCAAGACTCCCGTGTGTCCAGACACTGCCATTTCCTAACTGGTGGTTTTTCTCAGCTGGGTCTCTGAGCCGTGGAAGGAATGCCGAAAATCAGATGTCCTGCCTTTGCTGCTGGGCCTTTTCCCGCAGGCTCACTGTCTTTTCCGTTCACCCTGGATTATTTGACTGGACCCCACGCTGTGAACAACACCGCCCCACACTCCTGTCTGAACCACCTTACACACATGCCCGTTGTTACCTGAAGTTTTACCTTGGGGAGAAAAGATCCCAACTATCTTAACAAAAAGCCCCAGATAAACTCTTCAAGGCTCCCTTGTATATAATATCTTGGGTTTTTTATTTTATTTTATTTTATTTTATTTTATTTTATTTTATTTTATTTTATTTTAGAGAGAGTGTATGCAAGTTGGGGGAGGAGCGGGGTGGGGGCAGGGAGTGGGAGGGGGAAAGAATCTCGTGCGGGGCTCTATCCCATGACCCTGAGATCATAACCTGAGCCAAAACCAAGAACCAGACGCTTAACCGGCTGAGCCACCCAGCCACCCCATCTTATATATAGTACCTTGAATCTAAATATATAGAAAGTGGCTATCCTCAAGTTTCTACCAAAAGTTGGAGGTACAAAAGAGTTCCGAGGGACTAACCCAGCTCCGTCCAATGGCAATGCGGCAGAAGTCATGCGGGTGTTTTCAAAGTTTCAAGTGGCCACATGAAAAGAAAAGCAAAAAAAAAAAAACAGGTGCAATTATTTTTAGTAATAGAGCTTATTTAGCTTATTTAGCCAAATGATCAATGCTTAAAACAGATGATCAGTATTTAAAATTGCTAATGGAATAGTTTGCGTTCTCTGTCATGCTCAATCCCCCGAAGTCAGTACGTGTGAACAGCATGTCTTTGGTTTCGATGCTGCACAGTCTGTGTTCAAGAACCACACGTGGGAGGGGTGGCAGGAGTAGACAGAACCGGTCAAACTAAATTCACACAAGACAACTGGGAAAATCTTTCAGGAGCCCTGTTATTTGGCAGCTCTTTTTGCATTTTTCTTCTTTGAAGGTAGACTACTGGCTTCACATCTCTCCAGATACCTTACCTGAAAGGCACTCAATACCATGAATGAATGAATGAGTGAATGAGTGAATGAATGAATGAATGAGTGAATGAATGAATTTACTCCCTTAAATCATCCAATCTAAAAATATCACTTAAATATTAGAGCCTGCCAACAGTGACGTGTAACTTTTTTTGAAATCCAAAAATAAGCCTTTTTTTTAAAGTGTTAAAGAAGGGGTACAGGTTTAATTTGGCAGAAACGTCCATATAACCTTGGTATTGTGAGAGCTCACTGAAAGCCAATGCTGTCAACCTGTTATACTTTGACATCAAAAAGTAAATGTGTCACTAAGTGCCCACAACCAGCCAAAGCCAAGTTGTTCAGTAATGCTGGAGACAGAGGCCCAAACTGCACCAGGCCTTAAACCAGCCCTGCTCCTTTGAGAGGGAGAAGGACGAAGGGTGGTGGAGGAGCAGGAAGCAATTTCTTCGCAGTCCTTGCCAGCGGGCCCTCGCACCCACCGTTCCAGGCCACTCGGTCTCCTCCTGGCACCTGCCTCCCCCCATGTGGCCCTCAGCTGGGACCCCACTGCCGGCTCCAAGGAACCCCTGAGGCCAAGCCCTCAAGGGCTTCCTTGAGAAGTGTGAGAACTCCCTGGGGGTGAGGGTCTTCCCTTCCTCCTAGCTCCGCCTGGGCTCCCCGCTCCCAGCCTGTGGGACCACCTCCTGAGGGCAGGCCCTGTGTTTATGAGCTGGAAGCCTTGTGTGCTGGTTCTCTGGGGGGTGCGGTGCTGGTGAGGGGTTCTTCCTTCCTTCCTTCCTCCCTCCCTCCCTCTCTCCTTTCCTTCACCACCCTCCCTCCCTTCCTTCCCTCCTTCCTAATTTTTCTTTCTTCCCTTCTTTTTCTTTCTTCCTTTTTGTAATACAACAATATCCTGATCCTGTCCTAATGGTTGAGCTAGGCGATTGCCCCAGTGAACACGTTTCCTACCTCTGTTCTGACTCATGCTCATTACATTGTACTTTGAACTAGGCCTTGGTTACCTACTGTCTCAATCACTAAAAACAATCCAAATCCTCTCTCACTGGGGCAGCTTGCTACCACCTCTCTAAAATTAACTCTGAGGAGTGGGAAGCTTTCATAGTTTCCCCCAAACACCACATAAGATGAACCTAGACGTCCAGCCCACATGTTCATTCATCCCAAACTGCCTCAGGTTGCTGCTTCCGGTGTGGAAAAGGTGCCAGAGACATTCACAAGCACTTCAAGGTACTGCAAGGTACAGGCCAAATTGGAGAAAATTTTCCCTGACCTCTGCTATCCAACTCGGGGAGCAATGAGGACGGTAAATTTTGAGACCATTCACTCATTCATTCAGGGGCAAAGAGAGGTAGCTTGGACGGAATTCTCTAATGTGGGCCTCAGTTTTCCTATCTGTGAAATGGGGGGAGGGAGAGGGCTCAGACTGAATCATTCTGATCTTCTAAGAAGCAGACACCGAGAGAGGCTTGGGCATGCAAGGGCAGCGTCTAGGGAAAGCATCTGTGAGAAAAATGGAACGGGCCCCAGAAGAGGCTGGGGTGCCGCAGACCCCAAAGCAGGCCTGACCCCATGTGGGAGGGAAGGGAGGGAGGAAGCATGGGGAGGAAGAGTCTGACACTTCAGGGCACTCCCAGAGCTCCAAGGGTTGGGGGGCTCAGAGCAGCAGGGGAGAGGCATTTACACCCCCATGGCTGGGGATGGACGGACAGGACAGGCCCATTTGCTTGGGCACCACGGTCCACCCCTCCTGCCATGTGATAGCTTGCTCAGTAAGCCATCACAGGTGCCGCAGAGTGAGAGGCTGACAGCAGAAACGTATGTCTCACGGACCTGGAAGCTACACGTCAGAGAGCCACATGCTGCTGGCCCAGCTGGTTCCTTCTGAGGCCTGTCTCCTTGGCTTACAGAAGGCCCTCTTCTCCCTGGGTGCTCGCGTGGTCTTCCCTCTGTCTGGTCCAGGTCCTAATCTCTTGTAAGGACTGCAGTCCCGCCGGATCAGGGCCCACCCCTATGACCTCATGTTAATTCCCTTTGTAAAAACTGTCTCCAAATATTCTACCACATTCTGAGGTCCTAGGGGTTAGGGGTAGGGCTTAGAACTGCACCATAGGACTTCGGGGGGAGCACAATTCAGTCTGTAACCTGCCAAGTATTTGCTTCTCCTCAGTTTCAAGTAACAATCCCTCCACAGCCCCCATAGTTCTCTCCTTCCCAGAGGAAACTCAGAAGAAAGCTGAAGGGACAGTGTGCAGCCCCCATAGCTGCCTCGGATGTCAAGGCCAAACTCATATTCATCCTCTTCCTCCTCCACTGTCTGGTCTGATTTCTTCTCACTGTCATCTCTTATCTCCGGGGATCTCAGGGGCTCACCTGATGTTATGATGCAGACCTCATTCCTGGAGGTCCTACAGCCTTCTCAGCCAGGGCTGCCTAGGAGAGTGTGTTCCTGGTTACTACAGGGGAGCGCGTACCTAGAGACACCAAGGGGATACCTGGACTCCACATGGATTTCTGCCTTTTGTGTAGAAGGAGCCCTTTCCCCTGTTGCTGGTCAGGGTCACCAGCTCCCGCCCAGATGGTGATTCTTCGCATCTGCTGGTCCCTGGACACAAGTCCAAGGTGCCCTAGGGGCAGAGTTCAATGGCAGAGTCCTTACTATCACGAGGACCTTCAGCCCTGGAGAGAGCCCACAAGTACAGGAACAGGAAGCATAAAAATCCCCTAGTGAGTCACCGGGGGGATGACTCTGAGACCACTCCTGCTTCCACCTCTTGGTTCTCGGAGCCATGCTTCAGAGTCTCAGGTTTTGCCCACCAGGGGCCTGAACTTCCCATGTGCTGAATATTCCAACAACTCTGGAGGGCCGTGACTCTAACAATGAGAACTTCCACCTACAACTCAACGGGGTCTGCTCTTCCATGGCATGAGATCCTCAGGTGGGAGGAACCAGGAAGCACAGCCTCCACACGGTCATGGTGATGGACTTGCGGGTGCCGTAACGAGGACATTGGTCAGGCATGCTCCTTCCCGGTCACAGTCTCTTCCCTTGCAGAGACCCCATGGGTGCGTGCTCATCATTATTTCTGCAGTGTGTAAGCGTGCTTGAGAGCACACTCTGGAGTCAAGTGACTTCCTGACTGCGCCTGACTTTTCTGTCCTACTCTGAAATGTAAGCTCCTTTGTCCCATCTTACTTCCTCATCCGTGGCACCTACCTTGTCAGGTTGGTGTGAGGAGTAAAGGAGGTGATGCAGGACTTTCTAAAAGTTGTTTAAATGAGGGAATGGGACCCCTGGGTGGCTCAGTCTATTAAGCCTCTGCCTTCGGCTCAGGTCATGATCCCAGGGTCATGGGATTGAGCCCCACATTGGGCTCCCTGCTCAGCAGGGAGCCTGCTTCTCCCTCTCCCACTCCCCTTCCTTGTGCTCTCTCTCTCTCTCTCTCTCTCTCTCTCTCTCTCTCTCGCTCTCTCTCTCTCAAATAAATAAATAAAATCTTTTTTTAAAAAGGAGTTTGTTTAAATGCTAGTGGAACTGGCCAAAATGATTCCAAAATTCATTTGGGAGAATAAATTTCCCACAATTGCCAATAAGCTTTTGAAAAGGGGTAGTAGGTGATGGGAACTTGGCCTGCTCTGTGTTACAGCTCACTATAGAGTTGTTACGATCAAAATGCTATGGCTTGCTGGGCCGGACCCATATCCACGGCAGGTCTCCCAGCTGAACAGCCTCTGGTGTGGTGGAAAATATAGGTAAGGGAAGTTAGCAAGCCAGATCCATAGCTTCCGAATAAGGACTGGCCCTAAGGAACGGCTGGGTGTGCAGGGCTGGGCACAAAGTGGGGCCATATTTAAATATCTAGCATCTATGTCTATATCTAGAAATACAGATATAAATATAGATAGTCACTATACATGAATAGATGGTAAAAATAAATGGATTAATAGAATAGGAAACTCAGAAATAAATTATATATATATATGAATCCAATATATGGATGAATCCTATATACATATATATATATACGTATATATATATATGTATATGTGTATATATATATCCATATGTGGTTCCATTTAAATTCACCAGGGAAAGGATAAACAACTCAATAAATAGGAATAGCTGAGGAGGAGATTAGAACCCTACTTCACTTCATACATTTCTTTTTTTTTTTTTTTTTAAGATTTTATTTATTTATTTGACACAGAGAGAGAGATTACAAGTAGGCAGAGAGGCAGGCAGAGAGACAGGGAGAGGAGGAAGCAGGCTCCCTGTTGAGCAGAGAGCCCGATGCGGGCCTCGATCCCAGGACGCTGAGATCATGACCTGAGCCGAAAGCAGAGGCTTTAACCCACTGAGCCACCCAGGCGCCCTCACTTCATACATTTCTAAGAGAAACTCAGTATAGGAGGCAATAGGCCTGGGATTAAGGTGAGCTAAGAGAGGTGAACCCTGAGTCCAGAACTGAAGGAGGCCCTCCTTTCAGGGTCGTCCAGGTGGCCTGGGTGTGCCCGAGGCGCCTTACCCACCTGGTGCCAGCCCTGGAAGGCGAAAGCCCCTGTCAAAGATTTCCCCATGGCATTGCTGGTAATAGGAAGTGCTTGGAAACAACCTACATGTCTGTCAGGAGGGAAATAGGGGAGTAAATTATGGTCAGTTCATAGCACGGCTATCACAGAAGTGAAGCGGAAATATGTCCACAACATTTTGTTAAGTGACAAAGTGAAGTGACAACCCCATGTCTAGCATGATCTATGCATGCCCATGTATGCACGTTTATATAAGTTCTTGAAAAAAGTGGAAAATACCTAGCAGCTAGTGACTCATGGCCACTTTCAGGGAATGGGCAGGGGTGAGGTGAGAGATCTGTTCTCTTCATCCCATATTTTGTTAGTGGTGGGACTTTGAACCACTTGCTTGTTTTTGCTTTTGCTTATGTGGAATTTTTCAGGGGGAAATAAAAAGCTACTGCCAAATCCTGGTCAGAGAAACTACCCAGTTTACAACAGATGGGGTATCTTGGTTGCAGTAAGACCGTTCCAGGGCCAGACTGCTATTGGGGAGGGTGATTGTGGGGAGCTCAGTTGTTCTGTGTGATAGAACAGGAAGGATCTGGAGTCATAGGGTAAGGGTGCTGGAACCCAGAAGTGAACGGTAGAGGAGGGAGAGGGGACAAGAACAAGGAAGAAAGCCATAGATCCTGATGAGGAAAACTGGCTTGTGTCAAAGTCCTCAGGTCTGCCATAACAGAGGAACTTTAAAGAAACGAATACAGATTTTCCTCAATTTACAATGGGATTGCATCCAATAAACCCATCATGAGTTGAATATACCCTAAGTCAAAAGGAAGGAAGGAAAGAAGGAAGGAAGGAAGGGAGGGAGGGAGGGAGGA
>LNAC01000453.1:1279043-1296147 GCA_002007465.1 Ailurus styani | reverse complement strand
GGGAGGGAGGGAGGGAGGGAGGGAACCAACACATACTACAACATGGGTGAACCTCAAACACATCATTAAGTGAAAGAAACCAGGCACGTATTATATGACTAGAAGTAGACCATATGTTGTATGATTCCATTAATATGAAATGTCCAGAACAGACAAATCCATAGAGACAGAAAATAATTCGTGGTTGCAGGGGTTGGGGGAGGAGGGAATGGATATGACTACTAACAAGTATGGGATTTCTTTTTAGGGTGATGAAAATGTTCTAAAATTAATTGTGGTGATGGTTGCACAGCTATGTGACTAAAAACCATTCAATTGTACATTCTAATTGAATTGGCATGGTGTGTAAATTGTATCTCAATACATTTGTCCAAAAGACAGTAATCAGAAGAAATGCAGGCCCCACCCCTCTCCAGGGACAGGAGCTCCTACAGAGGGAGGAGCCAAGGTAAAGTAATGGGGATGGAAATATCCAAGTTTGACCTGTGAGGATAGAGGGCTTGGGCCACCAGGCAGCTGACATCAGGGACACATGTGAAATGTGGAATGTTTGGCCAAAGTTCTGACATGTAGGGAGGACTCAATAATTATTAACTTTTGTTAAACACTTATTATTGCCTTATTCTATGGCATCCTTAACCATACTCCTTCCATTTTTCTAGCTCCCTTTGACCATTACCCATGCATGTAGAGGCCCACACTATGGAAATATATGAGTAGGCTTTTAGCTCAATTGATGGTATGACAAAATTTGTATCTTGTGAAAGGAGTTTTGAAACCATCAGGAAACACCGTTGGACATGGTGCTTTCTCTTTGCCCAGCAGAAATCACCATAGTTCCTACCAGTGTTGATGTTTGGGACTGGATGATTCTTTGTCGTGGGGCTGTCTTGTGCACAGTAGGTTGTTTGGTCTCTAACAAAGTAGTGTGCCTGGTCTCTACCCACTACGTGCCAGTAGCATCTCCTCCATTTGTGACAACCAAAAATGTCTCCAGACATTGCCAAACGTCCCCTGATGCCTCTCTTGCTCTCTCTCTCCCTCTTTCTCTTTCACACACCTCCCTACCAGTCTAGAACTACAAGCCTAAAAGACCAATGCTATAGTGAACTTTGAACTTTAACTCAGAAGGAAGCAGAAGGTACTCAAGCAGGTCCCTGACTGAACAAACACCCCCATCCTATCTCCCATGTGCCCCATCGATACACACTACTCCACACCCTGCTCCTAGACCCATTCTTCATCTTTCCCCTGTTACCACCTCTATATCTGCCCCATTCCAAATACCCCCAAACAAGCCTATAGTCTCTAGGTATGATACTCAGACCTTTGGTCATCCATCCAATCGTCAGACACCTGAGACCTCAGCAAAGGCTCAGGCTCCTGAGTGCTGGGCAAAGAGAAAAGTATCACATGGGGTAGGAGCTGGGGAGGTGGGTGTATTGGGAAAGAGCCAAGGAAGGGGAAGGAAGAGTGAACTGCCATTTATCAAGCAATTTCATGCGTAAGGTTTATATTACTAGTTTTGTACACATTAGTGCATTGAATTTTCATAATAACCTTGCATAAGAGGTATTTTCCCTTTGGGGCAAATGGAAAAATTGAGATTCAGGGAGGTTTTGGTAGATCACCTAAAAACATGGCCGCCAAAAATCCCTCACATTCCTGGTGTGCACGCAGCTCCTCCCATTGAGAGATGGGGTCTATTTCTCTCTCTCTGAGTCTAGAATGGCCTTGTGATGTGCCCTAAGCAAACAATGCAGCGGAAGTAACATTCCTGGACTTCCAGGTCTTAAGCAGACCAGCAGCTTCTGCTTTCTCCCTCTTGGAACCATAAGGCCAAGGTGCTGTGAGGAGGTCTAAGCAACCCACCCAGAGAGGCCACATGGACAAAACCAAGACTGTGGTCACCAGCTGCATTCCAGCCACCAGCTGAATGTAGTAACATGATTGAACCCAGACAAGACCATCAGAAAAATCAGTCCTAAGAAATAATACACTGATATGTGAACTAACTTGAAGGTAAATAAAATTTTGAAAGAAAAAATAATAAATAATAACACTCGTGTTTGTTTTAAACCACTATGTTTTGGGGCAGTTTGCTATGCAGCTATTAATAACTGATACAATAATTAAATAAGTTGCTGGATATTATACAGCCATAGCACAAAGGAACCAGAATTTAAATATAAGCTTGTTTCTATCAAAGCATCTTTTCTCCCATGAAGGTACAATAATTTGTCCTCTAAGATGTGGAATTATCTACTGGGTTGGGGTGAAATCATGTGTGAGGGTTAACTAGACACAAAGGATATCAAAGAAATCAACAGTTGACAAAAGGTGTACCTCCTAGTAAAAAAAATAACAAAAGAACAACTATGGATAAGATTTGACTATGGAAAAGTTCTACTCATTAGCTCCATTTGTGGAAACTGTTGATATTGATACCTAATTGCTATGCAGCACATATTGTTTAAATATAATTAATTATGGGGTGGCAGTAAATTCTAAATATGTCTATGTCTATTTCCAAGTTAACAACTTTGACCTTTGAAAAGGAAGAGAAAACATGGGTTCATAGGTGAAGCATATGTATATGCACCTCAATATTTTTAGCACCTTATGGCAAAGTCAGAATGCTCATTTCCTATCTCCCCTAATCATTATCCCTACAGCAAGGGGAAGCAGGACCTGTTGGGTCCTCCCCACAGGACACCCATCCCCCAAGGAACATTCAAGCTTCCTTCATTCAAGATCAGAGCTAGAAAATAAGGAAGCCTAGGCTCCTCGGCTTAATACAGCCCCCGGCTTAGAGTTTGAACACACTAAGAGCAAATGAGAAGACCAAACTCAGGTCACTTCGCTCACTACATAATCAGACTTCCATGGATCAAGTCCTTAATCCCATTGGTGATGCGACAATAAATGGTAAATATTCAATAACTGCGTCTCTTGGAGGGAAAAAAAAATAATAATAAAGCTCTGAAGGGCAGCATTTGCCATTTCTGTGGTATCCATACTCCCACTATGGCCAATTCCAACCTACTGACGCGACATTCACCGGCACGCAAAATTCATGAAAATTTAACAATCAGCTCTCTCCTGTAGGACAAGCTCCAGCTCAGCACTGACATCCCACCCACCCAAGTGCATAATATATCCATTAGGATTGTGGTCAGTTGCCAGTGGTAGAAAGCCCTGAAAGATAGTGGTTTAACCCAGGAGTTTATTTCCTCTCTTTTATGTAAAACAAGGCCAGAGGTAAGTCACCTAGGGCTACCATGGTAGTCCCATACAATGATCCAAAACTTAACCTCCTTTGCCTCTTGGTTCTGCCATCCCTAGGAGATGGCCCTCCTCTTTATGGTTGGAGACACCTACCTTCCCATCCAACTTTGAGTTAACAAAATGGAAGACACTGCAGAAATACAGGCCTTTTCTTAAAGGGGCTTCCTAGAAATTTCACCAAAGATTTTGTGATATCTCATAGTCTAAAACATAGTCATGTGGTTAGATCGAGCTGCAAGGAATTCTGGAAAAGGTAATTTTTTAGTTGCATGCCCAGGTGAAAGTCAGCATTCTGTTACTGTGAGGGAAGATGCTGAAGCAGGAAATGAGCTGTCTCAGCTACCACAGACATGGTACCATTTACAGCTCTGCCGGGGTCTTCTACCAAGCTCTTTATCCATGTTATTTCAGTTGTTTTGGCCACAGTTCTCAAAGGGTAGTGGTACCAGAGAAAACTTAAAATGAATACAGATAAGCATCTTTTAAAATTTTTTGAGATTTATGTTTTTATTTTAAAGTGGAGAAAAAAAGGAGTGCACCAAACATCATTTCAGATACTTTTTCTTAGAACTAGGGTAGGGTTGATAATAACTTTTTAACTAAACAGATAGTAAGTTCCAGAAAAATGAAGTAAATACTAGTACAGGTGATCTGAGAATATGGGGGGAAATTCTTAGGGCAATGCTTCTATGCCTGAGATTTGGGGAACACTTTGGAAATAGCTGTCATTGTCCCCACTTCCCAGAGGAGGAAACTGAGGCTCATGGAAGTGATGTAACTTGCTCAAGTTCACATACAATTATGTCAGGAGGTTTGACAACCTCACTCTTGAACAATGACTAACATCCCCTAATATTGCATTTGAGAATAACTGTGATGCAGCTTCTAGTACTTTTGGTAAAATCCTTTTTTATACACATATAATTTTTAATTATAATCTTTTTTACATAACTATGAACATAAGGTTATATATATGCAACTAATTCATGTATACATAAATTACATAAATTTATATATAATGCAACTAAAAGTCCAATTTACTAATACTTTTTGGGGGGTTCTGTGGGGTGTCTCCTGGGACCCCAGTGTCTCCAGAGACAATACAGGCAATGGCCATCAGCTCACAAAGACCTCTTGATGTCCTTCAGGTCTGGGTTGCACAATAAAAAATGGTGATGCATTTCTTAAAAATTAGAACATATTCTGGGAAACTGAGGACAAATTAGGGGAATGTAATACATTAGTAGCACAACTGATGTAACACAGCATGGGTCTAGGGGAGAAAATATAAATTAGAGTAGGGTAAATAAGTTATTCTCGTGTAACTTTATTTGGAAATAGAGACTTATGAACATAACATGCAAGTTTGTGCCAGACATATGCAAATTGTGTCCAAATACATGTAAATTGTGCCCACATACATACAAATTTGTTTTCTAAGCTAAGGCCTCTGAAAGCAAATACACATATATATGTGTGTGTATATTTTCTTTTTTAACTTGACAGTAATTCCGTCGCATGTCATGGTTTCTCCATATTTGGCCTTACCAGCTCATCCTTCATAGAGCACTAAAGACGGCTGAAACACCTGCAGGATACAGCATCTAAAGTAAGTCACAGGGTCTGAGTGACCAAAAGACCACATGGTGTTGGAAGACTCAGAAACTCTGGACTCTCTGGCGGTGAGGCTTCTACACTCAGAGGTGGGAACAAAGCAAGGTCGCAGATCAGCCTTGTCCATGAAGCTTCTTTCAAAGCAGATAGATGCCGTCTATCTGTCCAGGTTTGTTTGTGTACCATTCTGTTTGCCAGAAAGAGAGGGACAGGACAAGAGTTCAAGGTCCCTTGGCCTCTAAGAGGGGCGGAAGCTTCCAGATCAATCTGTTTTTCACTGGTGGGTGAATGAACCTAGGACTGACAGGGAGGGTGTGGGGGATGGAGGGAGGTGATGTAGGAGGGGCACGGCTGAAGGATGGGACAGAGACAGAGGGGAATATTTCTGTTTCTGGTTAACACTTTGTGTGGACTATATCATTATGGGGGGGGTGAAACCTTAAAACAGCCTCAACTAATTTTGAGTGGAGAATATGTAAAATGATATGATGCTTCTTGGCCTCTGGGTAATGCCCTGCTGTAGTTCTGCATGTGACATATTATAAATAAAGCCCAAACCAAACCATAAAACTTGAAGAAAAATGGGGAGGAGAGAAGCTGTTGTTCATGCCTAAAACCCACCCTGTGCACATGCAAAACAGATCTGCTAAGAGAGACACAGTTCAAAATCATCTCTTCATAACATAAATCTAAGAATGGTTTCCAGATGGAATCTGAGATACATAGCTTATCATTATATCAAGGAGCAGGCCTACTTTTGACCACATCCAAATGAACCACCCAGCCACAAGTCTATGCATGGGCAAGTTTGGCTTTTTCAGTTTGCCTGGAACATTCCTGGTCCTGCCACTGTGGTTCCCGGACTTTCCCCTGGGCTAGTCTTTGAGATGATGTTGAATGACTTGGAACCAGGCAACATTTCAGGCTAGTGACAATTCCAAACTTCTTCCTGCCTCATGGTAGCATCCCTCCTGTCTATCTTCCTCATTTTATTTTCCCCAGGCTTGCCAAGTGGGACAGGAAATTACATCACAACATCATGTTGCCATCTCCAAAGTGTTAGGTTTCCCCCTTCCTCTCCAACCCTGAAATTGCAGAAAACTCTAAGTAGTGGTAACCTAGACTGGTAAGTAGCGCTGGGAATTTAAGACAGATTGAGCCTGGGAGAGCATGTAAAGGCTTGGCTATGAGTGACAGAAAGTCCAAAATGACAGGGGCTGAAATAATAAAGGAGCTTATTGATCTCTCCCATAAAACCACAATGGAGGTAGACAGTCTGTGGCTCACAGGGAGCCTTCCCAAGGTTGTGGCGATTCAAAATCCCTCCCTCACTGCTCCCACATTCTCATAACCATGTCCCTATGGCTGCTTGAGTTCTAGACCTCACATCCATAGCCCAGCCAACAAGTATGATGGATTGTTTTTAATCCAGTGAGTCACCCCTCCTGTGTCTACACACCTTTACAATGTCAAAGACACTGCCTCTCTTTCCATCAAGACCTGGAGCCTATTTCTCCATCCTTGAATCCAGGTTGACCAATACAATTTGGCAGAAGCAACAGTATATGGATAAGGGCCTAGAACTTAAGGAATCATGACGTTTTCTCTCTCTCTCCCCCTTGAAGCCCTGAGAACTCCAGGTTGTGATAAAGCCCATCTAGCCTGTGAGAGAATGTGACTCTCCATAGAGAAGAAGCAAGGAGCCCCAGCAGCCAGACATGACAATGAGGCCCTCTTAGATCTTGTGGCCCAGCTAGGACATCCGATGAGACAAGCCAAGAAACCTCCCAACCCATGGAATGGCAAAAAATAATAAATTGTAGTGGTTTGGGTCACTAATTTTTGGAGTGGATTGGTGCACAGCAATAGGTAGGCTGAAAGAACAGTAGAGAGGAGGCAAAGAAGAGACAAAAAGTGTGTGCGCTGCCATCTTTGATGGAACCGTCCATGAGCTTCCAAACAACATGGTTGTTTTTGTGTTTGGGGCCACAATCAGTGGAGTGGAGGAATGTGGTATCTATCAGGGCAGGCTGGTGCCCGTCTCATAACCATAGCAGCAGTGACTATGGGGAGATCTGGTGTCATGGTAAGCAATGAGCTCTCTGGTAAGGAGGGAAGAGGGGGGAATAGTAAAGATACAGAATTTTCCATGAATATCACAGATCTTTTTGAAGTCAGAAAGGTCATGTTAAGATTCTTTTTCCTTTGAGACTGAAATTCTCCCCAGCTCGGAATAAGAGAAGGTAAATGAGAACATCTTCCAAAAATATGCTATGCTACGCCTCGGAGACATTAAAGGAACTCAGTCTCGCCATCCAGAGGCAGGGAGGGTGGGAGGAAGGCACAGCTTCGTGGTAAAGAGGAAGGTCAGTGATGATGGGACCCCCATCCTCAGTCTGTGATGGAAAACCAGCCGGCACTTAGGCGACACTCAGCGAAACTTTTCTTCTACTCCAGGCTCTTAGATCCTGGAATGGGTCAGCAAGTGGTATTACTGGAATCTTTCTCTTGCTTTGTAAGACTTGGCTAAGTTCTCAGCCACCTTTGAGACTTTGAGTTTCATTTCACCAGGTACACTAGAGAGTGAACTGAAGAATTCTAGAGGCCTCTTTGAGCCCTTCCCATGAAATAGAAAAGTC
Organism: Ailurus styani; assembly: GCA_002007465.1. Classification (NCBI taxonomy): domain Eukaryota; kingdom Metazoa; phylum Chordata; class Mammalia; order Carnivora; family Ailuridae; genus Ailurus; species Ailurus styani. Next base: position 1,288,606 of record LNAC01000453.1, on the reverse strand, counting down.
CATCTGTGAGTGTGTACACAGGTCTGTCACATACCCAGGCCAATTCTGGGCCCTCTGGGGGAAGAAGAGGATAAGCATTTGCACTCAGAATGCTTATCATCTACTTAGAAAAGCACTTTTTAAAAAGATATTATTTATTTATTTGAGAGAGAGAGAGAGAGAGAGCGAGCACAATTTGGGGGAAGGGCAGAGGGAGAGGGAGAAACAGACCCCCCCACCACCACCACTAAGCAGGGAGCCCAACATGCAGAGGTCAATCGTAGGACCTTGGGATCATGACCTGAGCTGAAGGCAGATGCTTAACCAAGTGAGCCCCCCAGACCCTCCCAAAAGCCCTTTCTGTGATTCTCAGCACACAAGCCCAAAGAAAATTCCCAGAGTTGGCAGAGTTGTCCCAGTTCTCCTGCACATAGCCAAGTTATGACAATAAATGAGGTTCTCTTCTTTTACAAAAAATGACTGCCCCCAGCACAGTCCCTCTTTACTCCCATAACCTGAAAGATCCCCTAATTCACCAGGCACCCCCTAACTTTGGGGCACATGAAGACCTTCCAGGGGTACAGCGTGGATAGTCTAAAGAGAATCAACTTTCAGATTCTCAGTTTCCACATGTGCTCTTTCCTAAATTATTCAGGACTTTAGCTTTTCTTCACTTTGTGAAAGAAAGGCAAGCCCCTCCACTCATACACATCTTACCATGATTCATTATCCTGTGATGGGAAAACTCCAGGACAGCCAACAAAAGGGAAGCCTCCTAGGATGAGTAATAAAGGCTCTGTCCCGTCACAGGACTTTCGGGATTTCCCTGGTTTAGACATTCACTCCTTTGCTTGTTAAGAGAAAGTCCATTATCCAAACTGGGTATTTGGCCCATTTAGGGATGTCTGAATTCAGTTAGATGGCACAGCAAAGAAATGGGAATAAAACCAGCTTTTCATCAACAGACACCTCTTCTACTTTCTCACCTCTGTCAAAAAAGGAAAGAGAGAAAAAGAAGGTGGAGAAAGAGAGAAAGAAAAATCACCATTGCTGAGATTAGTCCTACGAGAAAAAAATCAAGAAGAATATCTATAAGTATTATTTAACGCTAAACAATCCTTTTCCTTCACATTTTCAAGTGCAAGAAATTCTTTGCAGCTATTCTTTTTTTTTTAAGATTTTATTTATTTATTTCACAGAGGGAGAGAGATCACAAGGAGGCAGAGAGGCAGGCAGAGAGAGAGAGGAGGAAGCAGGCTCCCTGCTGAGCAGAGAGCCCGATGTGGGCCTCGATCCCAGGACCCTGAGATCATGACCTGAGCCGAAAGCAGAGGCTTTAACCCACTGAGCCACCCAGGCGCCCTCTTTGCAGCTATTCTTAAGACTCATCCCTAGGAGGTATCAGTAGCTGAGAAGAAAAGCACATTCAAATAGCTAAAGCCCTATTGGTCATTATAACTGTAACTGAAATGTCCAAGATACATCAGCTAAAAGCCCTAGGATCAAAGTTTCATGTGATTTCTTTCAGATTTGCTGTCTTATTTAAAAAAATTGTTTAAGGGCGCCTGGGTGGCTCAGTGGGTTAAAGCCTCTGCTTTCGGCTCAGGTCATGATCTCAGCGTCCTGGGATCGAGGCCCACATCGGGCTCTCTGCTCAGCAGGGAGCCTGCTTCCTCCTCTCTCTCTGCCTGCCTCTCTGCCTGCTTGTAATCTCTCTCTCTGTGTCAAATAAATAAATAAAATCTTTAAAAAAAAATTGTTTAAAACATCTTCTTACCAATTTGATAATTAAGATCTTACTCCAGAAGAGGGAATAAAATACTTCCTGATTCTATGAGGCCAGCATTACCCTGATACCCAAACCAGAAAAAGACACTACAAAAAAAAACACAGACCAATACCTCCCATAAACGTAGATGCAAAAATCCACAATAAAATATTAGCAAATCGAGTCCAACAGTGTATAAAAAGAATTATACACTCAACCAAGTGGGACTCATCCAGGCATGAAAGGCTGGTTCAACATTGAAAAAATAATTAACGTCATCATCAACAGACTAAAAGAGAAAAGTTGCACAACCTTACCAATAGATACAGAAAAAGCATTTGACAAAATCCAACACGCACCTACAACTTAAAAAAAAACCTCAGTAAACTGGAAATAGAGGGAAACCTCCTCAACTTGATAAAGAATCCCACAAAATTCCTACAGCTAGCAGCATATTTGATGAGAAATTCAAAGCTTTCCCACAAAGATCGGGAACAAGAAAATGATGTCTCCTCTTACCACTCCTTTTCACACCATTCTAGAAGTCCTAGCTAATGCAACAAGGCAAGAAAAGGAAATAAGTATCCAAATTGGAAAGGAAGAAATAAAACTGTCTTTGTTTGAAGATGACATGATTATCTATGCAGAAAATCTGAAAAAAATTGACAAAAACCAACCAAACCAAAACTTCCTAAAACTACTATGCAATTATATATAAAGGTCAATCACTTTCCTGTATACCAGCAATGAATAAGTGAAATTTGAAACTGAAAACACAATGCCATTTACATGAGCATCCCCCCCCAAATGAAATACTTAGTATAAATCTAAAAAAATATTGTCCCTACTATGTGACTTTGAAGCTCTTCACTTGAGAGCTGATTCTATTTTCCCACCCCTAAGTATGGGGCTGGTCTTGGGACTTGCTTTGGCCAGTGGAATGTGGCAGAAGTGACAATGAGTCCATCTGGAAGCTATGCATGAGAGGCTTTGTTTGGCCATATGCACTCTCAGGATCCTGCCCAGCAGCCCCGGGAAGAAGACCAGGATAGCCCAACTGGAGCGCTAGAAACCACTGCACCAGACACAGCTGACCGGACGGCTGGCTACAGACCCATGAACCATCCCAGCCATGCCAGCTGACCCCTTCTAGACTAAAGAACCACTTAGTCGGCCCACAGAATAGCGATTATTGTTATAGGCCTGTGACTACTTGTTACACACCATGCATGAGGCAAGAGAAAGCTACTCTATCTCTTTTTGACAAATTCTCTACTATTTAGTGTGATGCTAACTTAATTCTTGTGAGGCAGGGGAGGATTTTTAACATTCCACTTGCCATAGGAAATAAAACAAATATACATTGCAACTTACACACACAGACTTGATAATTATGAGACCAGTAAAAGACTCTGGAGCATAAAAACATATTACATTAGGATAAAAATCTATGAAGAAATAGAATAGAAAGTGGAATTCAAGGAGAAAAAAAGGAAGATGAAAAATGTCTGAATAGTAGTGATAACCTTTCGTGTAATTTAAAATGCAACAAGGATAAGGTTGCCTGGCTGCCTCAGTCAGAGGAGTGTGCAACTCTCTGGGCGCCTGGGTGGCTCAGTGGGTTAAAGCCGCTGCCTTCGGCTCAGGTCATGATCCCAGGGTCCTGGGATCGAGGCCCGCATCGGGCTCTCTGCTCGGCGGGGAGCCTGCTTCCTCCTCTCTCCTCTCTCTCTGCCTGCCTCTCTGCCTACTTGTAATCTCTCTCTCTCTGTGTCAAATGAATAAATAAAATCTTTTAAAAAAAAAAAAAAAAGAAGAGTGTGCAACTCTCAATCTTGGAGTCGTGAGTTCAGGGCCCATCTTGAGTGTAGAGATCACTTAAATAAATAAAAACTTAAAAAAAAAAGAAAAGGAAGATTAAAATGCAACAAACATCAAATCATGACAGCATTTAAATTCCACTTGGCCCATATTTTAAAGACATGTAACATTTTTACTTTAAAATGTCAACATTTTACAGTATGCCAAAAATTACATCCTTGGCAACTATTTGAACTTATGATAAAACATTTATCATAAGATGTTGACTTATAAACGTTGGGGAGGGTTTTTTCAAAATTCTTTTAGGAAGTATGCAAGCTAAAATTCTTGACAACTGCTATCTAGAAAACCCACTTACATAGTCCTTATTTTGCAGGTGAGATGTATCTATTGTGTATCTCATGGAAGTATAAATATAATCTTATATGCATTACATTCTTAGGCCCGTAGGCATATAGGTTTATGTCAAGGTGTCATTTTAGTCAGAGCTATGTATTTCTATTTAAATGTATAATTTCTCTGTGGTCCGTCAGCCGCAGCTTTTCATTTTCTTAAAGAGAGATGAAATGACTCCTGGTCCAGGAGACTGAAGGAAAAGGAGCCCAGCTGGGAAGCAGAACAAGGTTATGGAAACAGAGAGGATACACAGGAACAAAAAATCTCGGATAGTCCCCAGTAATTTGTAATTTGTATCTGGTTGTGAACAAGACTGACAAAGTCCCACACTTTTAAGGAACTTAGATTCCAGTAGGTGTCTGGAAATCAAAAAGAGGCACGCAAACAGTTCTGGAAGCCCCTCCAGAGAGACTTTAGGTTAAAGTTAGGGAGAACTTTCTTTTCCAGTACTTGCTGTTCCATGCCTCTGAACCTCTCTGCACGTGCTGATCTCTGCTGAGAATGTTCTTCCTTCTTCTTGTTACATTTCATTTTATTTATTAGAGTAGACAATATATTACATGGTTCAAAATCAAAATGATAAAGAATGATCAAGAAGGCTTGCTCACACTCTGACCTGGTCTTCTCCTTTCCCACTACCCACCCCCCTCCCTACTGGGGGATGATCACTTTTATTAGTTCTTTGTTTATCTTTTCGATCTTTCTGCAAATATAGGAAATATGGATATATGCTCTCCCCCACCAACACTTTCCTTAAATAAAATGTAGCCAACTATATATGCTCAATGCTCCTTGCTTTTTTTTTCCCACTTAATGGCATATTCTGGAGAGTTCTTCCCAGAAGAGCACAGACAGCAACACCTCTCTGTTTCCGGCTGTATAGTATTTCACTGTGGGGAGGTCCAAAGATTATCCAGCCCTCTCTAGATGGACACACGGGTTCCAGAATTCCACTCCTGTAGGCAACGCTGCCATGAATAACCAGGTACGTACGTCCATCCACACGTGTGCAGGCTCCTCTAGGGATAAATTCCCAGAAGCGTCGCCCCACCTTTCCTTCCTGGCAGACTCTTACTCACCTTCTGACACCCACGGCCCGGGAAGCCAGACAGAAGAAGAGGCACGTCCAGAGAGCTACAGGAAGTACATCTGCCTTCTCTACTAGCTGGGGGCACCTTGAGGACATTGATCCCTCTTTGTTCAACCTCTACACTCCTGTGAATAAATAAACAGTGTTCCTACTTGGGTTTCTTCAGAAACTCTGGAAGACAGCCTCCAGGAGAGAAGTAAACGCTTTCTCTAGGTACCAATTAGTGCTTACCACTATGAAATCTGTATTTGTATCTAAAAATTAGAAACCCAAACAGTGAAGAAATGCAGAACACACAGCAAATCCTAATGACCCACTCTTTCAGACACAATTCATTCCTTAAACTCAAGTCTTAAACCACGGGCTTGAGATAAAAATCTTGACTATGGATGCATAAACTACATTTCGAATGTTCTTATATTGTGATATTAATGAAAGTTATCAAATGAGCAAGTAAATAAGAGAAAACATACTTAGCACAGCTCTATAGTTATCTCAGTATAGAGAGACAAAGTATGAACAAACATGTGGACTATTTCTATATAATAGTAGCTAATATACATCGACTATTTACTATGTATCAATCACTGTTCTGTTTTGAAACATATTCTCTCATTTAACCCTCTCTAAAAACAAACAGACACTGCACAGTTATTGTTATTAGTATTCCCAGGTTCTAAGTTTGGAAACTAAGGCACAGAGAGGTTGAGAAACTTGTCCCACAGCGAGCAAACAGTCAAGCTGGAATTTGAAGCAATCAGTGCAACTGAAGAGTCCACGTCCTTCCTATCAACAGTATTCCTTCTCATGTGTGAGTGTGTGTGTATTTTCCCCAGTAGATTAGTTATGAGTGAGTTCATAAGTTTCAGAAAACCTAAAATAACTGGTTCGTTATGAATACAGGTTGGTACGTCTCCCATAGTAAAGAAGACAGGGAAGCCGACTAGCATTGTAACCGTGGCCACAAACCTCAGGGGCCCAGGCTCCTTATCAACATAGAGCTTCTGCCCTAGAACCCAAAATGTCTACCGGGCTCCAGCTACCACATCCACATTCCAGCCCATGGCAAGAAAGAAGCGAAAATAAGAGTATACCCCCTCTTTTTACTACTGCTTCCCAGAAGTTGATCATATTTCCACTTCTAGTTCGATGTCCACAGTTTTACCCCCGGCCACACCTAGTGCCAAGGAAGGTTGGGGAGAGGAGCCCTTGTGCCGTAGAAAGGCATGCTAAAGCGTTGGGTTTTAGGACTAAGGAAAAAGTGCAAGGTGGACAGGAAGGAATGACTCGCAAATTCTACCACACACGCACAGTAACTGAGAAGCATAAAATCATGGAATCCCATTGTGAAAAGGGGTGTTTTAATCATCTAGTAAAAGTGCTTCTCTGATGCTTCAGTCTTCCTGTCCATTGGTCGTTGCCCTGCCTCATCCCCATAAAAAGAGACCCGAGGCGACCCATCTGACGTCTGGACGACATTTCCATCAGTCCAGCTGACGTCCAACTGGCTCTATGTCAACCCCTTAAGGCCATTCAGAATAACTCTCAAAACTAAGCCCTGTTGCCCTGATAATTCAGGTGTTTGAAGAGAGCTATCGAGCCCCGACCCCCGGACGCCTCCAACTGCCCTCTGTGCTCCCAACATGCCTCTTCTGTCACCCTTCCAGTATGCTCATAGAACCCTTTAGGTGTCTAATCCAGGCCTGGATGTGAAGTCCTGGGTGTGGCCTTGTATAGTCAGAGGAGGATTACAACTCTCAGATAATTGGCATCCATGAATATACTTCTAGAACGGCTTCTCGGATTGCTTTAGGATTTCTGACGATGGCTTTACACTTTTCATTCCGGTGGTGTTTATCACCTACTAAAGCTACATATCCCCAGTTTGACTTTTGCAGTTGATTTTTTGGCTTTGACATAGAATCTTATATGGCTCCCTATCTACCTTCTCTTATGGATGGGATCTCTTAGCTTGAACCTACAGAGATAGTTTTAAATCCTGAGTCTATCCATCCACAAATCATCTACCCCTCCCGCCTCCATCTGTAATGTGGGTAATAACTCCCTGTGGCTTCATCTGTCACCGAGCAGAACATTGCACAGGGCAGGGCCAAGGTCAATGCTATATGATACACCCCTAAAATCCTCCCTCTGGGTGACAATGATCCATTAAGCAGCCCTTTCTGTGGCAACAAGGAAAACTGGTTTGGATGTGTGTTGCTGCCATAGTGACATCCAAGCAGGCAGCTAAGAGCCCCAGGGACTTGGCTTTTGACAGCAGCTGCTACCAGAACTTTCCTTCAACAGTGAGAAGACTTCCCAAGCCCTTGGGAGTCAGGATCCAGCCTGTCGGGAGACAGCATTCATTCGTGTATTCATTCATCCATCGTCTGTTTGTAAAACACCGGTTGTGGTCCTCTATGAGCCAGAATGCTGTTGTCTGAGAATAAAGGTCGACAGACACAACACCTGCCCTCAAGGACCTTCTCTGCCTGATGAAAAGTAAGAGTACAGCCAGGATGGCTCTATTATGACTCAAGTCAGGCCAGGATGCTCCTCTGCTCGGTAGTCTACACGGGCTCTCATGCCTCTCAGTTAAAGTCCATCGCCCTTCTCAGGACCCCCATTACCCTCCCCACAGTTACCCCTTCCCACCCTCCACCGCTCTCCCTCTTCTCTCCCCTCTAGCCCCACCAGCCTGGTTTTCTGACCCGCCAGACAGATGTGCTCGTGCCTTCCATCTTTGTATTTATGTTTCCTTGGTCTAGAATGCTCTTCCCCAAACACCTACATGGCTCCGTCCCTCCCTTCCTTCAGGCCTTTGCCCAAAACCCCTTCACGATGAGGCCATCTCTGGTCACCCCATCTAGAATGTCAACACTGCCAGCGTATTTCATTTCCTTCTTCCTGCTTTATTTGTTCACCTTAGGGAATCCTCCTCTTTAATAGTCCCTCGCCTCCTTCTTAATCTTGTTTCACTTCTAGTTCCTCCACCAGACTGTAAGCCTCTGAGACCATCCGGGAGATTTGGATTACTTTATATATTTTTTTTAATTTTTTTATTTATTTTTTTAAAATATGTTTTTAAAGATTTTATTTCTTTATTTGTGAGAGAGAGAGAGAGAGAGAGAGAGAGAGAGCACAAGCAGGGAGAGCTGCAGGCAGAGGGAGAAACAGGCTCTCTGCTGAGCAAGGAGCCCAAAGCAGGACTTGATCCCCAGACTCCAGGATCACGACCTGAGCCACCCAGCCATCCCCAGATATTTTTTTTTTTTAAATCCAGACCTCTTAGTCGAGTGACTGATCTACAGAGAGAATGAATGCATGAATGAATATGCAATGTCAACATAACACGGTGTGTATAAAGGAGGAATTTTGGAGAGCAGGGAAAACACATAGAAAAGGCTCCTAATCCAGTCTTGAGAAGTCAAGAGGTTTTCCTAAGAAGTGTGGAATGAGAGCAGGCCAGGCGAGGAGTAGAGAGAAAGGTTATTCCAGGAAGAGGAAACAATTGGACCCTGGAAGGGAGGCCCAGGTGCCTGGGGAACGTGGAGCACTGGGAAGTCACACGTAGTCCAACGTGGCATGGGAGCAAAAGGAGGGCTCAAGCCAGGCGGAAGAATCCAGCAAACCATGAGAGGTGTTCAGAATCCATCCAGAAAGCTCCAGGAGCCAAAGAAGCAAATGGCAAAAGTGCCGTCACCAGATGGTTATTTTAGGAAACGGATTGGACGGGGAGCCAGACAGGGGACAGGGACAGCCGTTGCAAAGATGGTCAATAATCCCACTGAAAGAAGATAAGGATGAATTAGGGCGCGGGCTGGCAAACGTTTCCTGTAAAGGGCCAGATAGTAAATATGGGGGGCGTGTTCAACTCTGCCAAGGAGGCCAAAAAGCAGGGAGGTAGAGTATGCCAATGAAGGGGCGTCGCTATTTTCCCATAGGACTTTATTTGCAAGCCAGACCCCGCCTGCAGGCTGGAGGTCACTGACCCTGAATTGGGGGTAATGGAGAGAAGGGATGCAAGAATGATGCAGAGATGGATCCAGGAGAACTGGGGGTTAACTTGCTGTGGGTGGGGGAGGGGGGAAGGAGGGTCTCCAGGGCCTGGGGGAGCCACAAAGCTCAGCGCACACCCCCAGGGGAACAGGCCCTTAGGAGGACTTCTCTATTCTATTTCCATCTGAGAGACCCCGAGAACTCAGTGCAAAGTTGTGCAACGGTCCAGGGAAGAGCAACCAAAATTGGAATGATGGGGAGAAAGGTCTCCCTGGGTCTTGAACTTAGGGATTCCTCCCACCCACGCCTTACAGCAACAGCAAGGACTCACCTCTTCCTCCTCAGAAACGGCTCCCTTCACCTGTCGCCCACAGGCTGCTTTCTCCCCCTCCTATGCCAGGTCCCCTTCGGTGATGCCCCACGTGCCCCCTCCCACCTGGAGCCTTTCCTAGGCAGATAAGGCTTTGGGGGAAGGCAGCTCGGGGAGCCCCACTGAGACTCAGGGAGTGT
>LNAC01000453.1:1223705-1277574 GCA_002007465.1 Ailurus styani | reverse complement strand
GCCCCGCCCTCCCCCTCCTCCCACACCTCCTCTCTCAGGCTGCACACAGCAGGCCCGGGCTGCTCCGCCTGCCTGTGAGCTCCAGGCCCGGACAGCCCCGGCCTCCGCCATCGCCCAGCCTGTCCTGCTGCCGAGATCCTGCGGGGTTCCCGAGGGGCTGCGGGCAGGTCTCGGTGAGCAGGGCTTCTGCCCACACCCGAGGACAGGCTGGAACCTACAGGGTACTGCTACACGCGCACACACACACACACACACTCTACACAGACACACGCGGACACACACACACTCTACATTCATACACACAGACACACACACTCTCTACATACACACACGGACATACACATGGGGACACACAGACATACAGGGACACGCATGGACACACATAATACATATCCACACACAGAGAAACATAGGCACACACAGACATACGTGCATAAACACAAACATACCACGTAGACATACATACGCACATATAAACAGAGACACACACAGCACACACATGCACATACACACAGACACGCACACACAAACCCTTCTGGTTCCAATGTGTGCCCATCTCTGACAGGTGCAGGGGTGATGGGTGAAGACCCTCATGCATTTCCGAGAAGTGTCTCTGCAGACCCTGTGTCCCACGACCCCAGGGGCGGGTGCGCATGTCAGAAGGTGGCATCTCAGAGGCGGCGGTGCCCTAGCCAGGTTCGGTTCTTGCGTGGTTTGTCCAAACTCTGCCCGCTTCCCACTGGTTTTCAGTCACTCGCAGGAGCTCTGTAACAAGCAGAGAATTGTACCCGGGTGATGAACCCAGACAGCCGCGGCCACCTTCCCCTCCTCCACCGCAGAGGCTGTGCTTGCCCTTCATGCGGTGGAAGCTTCCGGAATGGGCAGTGCTCCTGGTGCTGACCAGAGCTTCGGAGCTCTGAGGAACTGTAGCAGCATTAGGTGGATGTGGGGGCCTGCACCGACACGGTATGATGGCTGGGACAGTTTCAGGGTCACTGGGCCCCCCTAGACTCCAGGCCACTCTCAGAGCAAACCAGCACCCCCCCCAAGTCCCCATGTGAGGCCAGGTGAGGCTGGGGCCCTGCACCGGCAAGCCTGTCCGGACCACCTTGTGGGGTTCCTTCCGACCGTACCCTCTTGCTGAGTGAGCCAGACGGGGTAGGAGAGGAAAGCAGGCCGCAGGGCCAGAACCGGGCCTCTGTCTGAAGGGGGCAGGATGCCAGACCTGGGCTTCTGAAGGAACAGACATCTCACAGCCACTTCCTGAGCCAGACAGACCAGGATCCCTCTCAGGCTGGGAAGTCCACACTCAGCCCCACACGGGGTCCCGAACACACCTCATCCGCAAAGCAAGACCGCTGCTCTTTGCTTCAGCGATCACACGCTGTCTGTGCCTCCCCGTCCAGAGCAGGAAAGCAGGATGAGGACAGCCCTAACCTGAATGCGTGCCATAGTGCTTGGACGGTGGCTGGCCCGTGGAAGGGCAGGACCTGGGTCTGAGGAAGGAGTCTCTGGGCCCTAAAAGACCAAAGACCTCACAGACCCAGAACCAGCACCTTCTTCCCTGTCCTTTGACGAGAACACACATGAAAAGTGAAAGAAAGAAACTCAAGACTTTCCCCTTTCCATGTAGAACCACAGAAACCCAATTAGGGCCTCAAACTGAGTTTATCCATAATTTCTCTAAACCCGTGCTTCTGTTGAGGCAGGGTGAGTGGGAAGAGAGACTAGGCCTGGTCCCCACTCTAGCCTGTGGCTGCAGAGTGACCCCCCTGCACTTCCTCACGCACTCACACACACGCTCACACGTGTCCTTACGCACGCACACAGAGTCACACCCACACTCACACGCTTTCTCACACGCTCACCCGTATTCACACTCGCATGCTGTTCACAGGTATTCACACTCGCACATATTCACACTTGCTCACACATTTCCACACTCACACATACCCTCACACACCACTGTCGCACGCTCTCAGCTCCCACTCTCACTCACACACACACACCCTGATCGAAGGGCAACGCGCTGCCGGACTGATGAGAAAACAGTAGCAACATCTGCCCCTTGATTCCACGTAATAAGTCAACCATTAATCTACGGCCAAAACTAAACCACAGGTGTGGTTAACAGCACAAATGCCACCAGGCCACGAAACGCGTGGGGACCTCTTGGTCTGCCAGCCTCTGGCCTGACTCCCAGGTCAGCTACAGTCCTAAACGTTTCTCGTCTGCACACCACACACCCACCGGTATTGACTGAGCCATCAAATCTGCAGCCCACAGGATGCCCTTGTCCGCAGAGCATTAACGGAAAACTTAAGCAGAGGGAACAGTTTAACTAGGAAGAACATTCTTTTTTTTTTTTTAAGATTTTATCTCTTTATTTTTAGAGACACCTAGGTGGTTCAGTCAGTTAAGGGTCTCCCTTTGGCTCAGGTCATGATCCCAGAGTCCTGGGATCGAATCTGGAATCGGGCTCCTTGCTCAGCGAGGAGCCTGCTTCTCCCTCTGCCTGCAGCTCCCCCTGCTTGTGCTCGTTCTCTCTTGCTCTCTCTCTCTCTGACAAATAAATAAATAAAATCTTTTTTTAAAAAAAGATTTTGTTTATTTTTAGAGAGAGAGAGAGAGTGCCCACACGAAGTGGGGAGGGGTAGAGGGAGAGAAAGAGTGAAAGAGTCTCAAGCAGTCTCCAAGCTGAGTGCAGAGCCCGACACAGGACTCGAACCCAGGACCCTGAGATCATGGCCTGAGCCAAAATCAAGAGTCAGATGCTCAACCCATGAAACCACCCAAGCGCCCCAAGGGAGGACATTCTGACACATGCTACAACATAAAGGAACCTCGAGCACATGGTGCTAAGTGAATTTAAACAGTCACATCAGGGCGAATTCTGGATGATTCCATTTATACTAGGCCCCTAGAGTCGTCAAATTCACAGAGACAGAAAGTACAAGAGCGGTTGCCAGGGACTGGGGAAGGGGGAGGGGTCAGTATTCAATGGGAGCAGTTTCAATTTTGCAAGATGTAAAAGTTCTAGTGTGGTGACAGTTGCACAATAGTGCGAATGTCCTTAAGGCTACTGACCTGAGCACTTAGAAAATGATGATAATGGTAAATTTTGCTTAGTGTATTTTACCACTTTTTTTTAATTTAAATTAGAGAGAACACATCATCCCACCAAATGAAGAGGTAAGCAGTGCAGCATGGACCATGAGCTCCCCCGAGGTTTCAGAATTCAGGGAAATCTTCAAGGAAGAGGAAGAGCTCCCGGGACTGTCCACCCTCTTCTTGATAAGCTGTAAAGTGCTGGCGAAACAGACAATCCAGGCCAGTGTGGTGTAAAGGCTGTTTTAAACTCCAGAAAGCTCCGGTCACCAAGGCATAGCAAAGTACAGTGGGCACGGCCATATCACACAGATTCCAAGCCTCAGCTCTTTTGAGAGTGAAGCAGCGGACAAGGGTATGTCATCCCCTGCGACACAGCGGGATGAGCCCGGGCGTGGGGATCAGACAGACCTGGGTTCCAGTCCCAGCCTGTGCACGTACTTGAGCAAATTACTTTCTGTCTCCGTGCCTCAGTTTCCCCACCAGGAAAGTTTCTATCTCGTGAGGGGTTATTGTGAGTAGCAAACATAAGATGGAAAAAGCTTCCAATCCAGGGGCGCCTGGGTGGCTCAGTGGGTTAAGCATGTGCCTTCAGCTCAGGTCATGATCCTGGGGTCCTGGGATCGAGGCCCACATCAGGCTCCCTGCTCAGTGGGGAGCCTGCTTCTCCCTCTTCCTCTGCCTGCCACTCTGCCTACTTGTACTCCTGCTCTTTCTTTCTTTCTCTCTCTCTCTGTCTCTCTGTCAAATAAATAAATAAAATCTTTGGGGGAAAAAGAAAAACCTTCTAATCCAGGATCTGTCCCTCCCTAAATACTACAAGCCTGCACTCTCTTATCTGCAATTCTGGAATTCAACAATCTCTGAAAACTGAACGCTTTTCAAATGAATTTGATGGCAAAACCTGACCATGACCAATGCATGGCTATTTAGAATCTTTATCCCACTTGGTGTAATTTATCTTTATCTTTTGCTGCAGAAATATTAATGTGCCTGATGACAGGGTGCTGCCCCAGTGTGTGTGTGTTCTGTCCAAAACATAGAAGTGCCCTTGTCCTCAGAGCATTAACATAAAAGTTAAGCAGAGGGAAGAGCTTAGCAAGGATGAACTTCCTTTCTTTTTTTTTTTTTTACGATGTGTGTGTGTGTGTGTGTGTGTGTGTGTGTGTTATCTTCCAAAAGTCCAAACTTTCTGTATTCGTTTGGAAGGATAAGGACTCTAATTATGGTTTCAGTATCCTATACAGATTTAAATCTCTTGTCACCTAGAGATACAGTTGCGGAATGTTACATTATGTGAAATTGCCATGTTTAGTTAAAAAAAAAGGTGATCTAAAATAATACATAATCTATGCTCTTGTTTGTTTAAAAAAGAGGTATATTCACATCTGCTTATCTGTGTGTAGACCATCTCCAGAAGCATTCTTTGGGGTGGAAACGGTGGTCGTCTCTAGAAACAGAAACACTGAAATTGAGAAGAGGAAAATTAATGTTGAAATTTTTATTCCGCATACAGAACCCATTTTTAAACATGAATTATAAAGATAAAAGATGCTTCATACCCATTAGGATGGCTAGAGGTGTGGGGAAAAAAACCAGACAACAGCTAGTGTTGACAAAGATAAGGAGCAAAGAGAACCCTTGTGCGCTGTTGGTGGAAATGCAGAGAAACTCAGCTGTGCAAAACCAAATAGAGTTTCCTCAAAAAATCAAAACCAGAACTACCATAGGATCCAGCAACTTCACTTCTGAGTATGAACACAGGAGAATTGAAAGCAGGGTCTCAGATCGTTCACAGTAGCATTATTCTCAGGAGCGGAAAGGTCAAAGCCACCCAAGTGGATGGAGGGATACACAGAACGTGGCCTAGACATACAGTGGGATATTCTTCAGCCACAAAAAGGAAGGGAGTTCTGACACAGGGATGAAGCTGGAGGCCATCGTGCTCAGCGGCCAAAGCCAGTCACAAAGGAGGGATGTTGGATGAGTCCACCTACATGGGGTCCCCAGAGAAGTGAAGTTCACGGAGACAGAGAGTAGAAGGCAGGCCGCCAGAGGCCGGGGAGAATAAGGAGTTAGCGGTCAATGGGTGCCCAGCTGCAGTCTGGGAAGGTGAAGACGTTCTGGGGATGGGTGGAAGGGATGGCTCCACAACCATGTGACTGTACTTAATGCCCCTGAACTTGACTCTCAGAAACAGTTCAGATCGCAAATTTTATTTATGTGTATTTTACTACAATTAAAAATTAAAAAAAAAAAAACCTCCCATGTCACAAATCCCCTTGGATATGCCTGTGCCGCCAGAGCCGAACCTCCCCGGGAGGGGCAGGCGGCAGGCAGCGCTGGCTCAGGGACCTCTGAATAATGCATGAGTCACAGGGCGGTTGTCAGGGAGGGCCCCCTCTAGGGCTCTGCTGGCCCTGCCGACCACAGAGCGCCCTTGGGAAGGGCGGGTTTGGGGGGGGGCGTGGTTGGGGAGATAGGAGGGGGTTGGAGCAGGTGCTGGGCTGGAGTCTGATGTGGACCAGGCTGGTGGCAGTCCAACTTCAAGGCAGGCTGCGGGGACCTGGGGCCTGGTGGTGACAAGGGCCAGGCTCCTAGACGTGCCCCAAAGAAGTCATTGCAAGATGCCCTGGACTTGGAGGGGCGGGGGATGGGCAAAGTGAGTGAAGGTGGCGGGAGATACAGACTTCCAGTTATGGAAGAAATAAGTCATGGGAATAAAAGTCACAGCCTAGGGAATAGAGTCAAAGATGCTGTTACAGCATTGTACAGTGACAGATGGCTACACTGGTGGTGAGCACAGCAGAACATAGAAACTCCTCAGATCACCTCTTTGTACCTGAAACCAATGTAACGTGTGTGTCGACTATGCTCCAAGAAGAAGGTGCTCTGACCGAGACATGGGTGCCCCCCAGCAGTATCCAGCCCTGCCAGGAAAGGGAGGAGGGGCCTCTGGTTCTCTTGGAAAGAAGATCCCCCGGCCCGTAGCCTGCCCTCCAAGTCTAAAGACGCAAATAGAGAGCAGAAATAAGAAGATCCACCTCTTTCTTTAATACCCTGACACCGAGTTTCTCTTTTTATCTTTTGTCTTTTTTTTCTTTTTAAGTTGACTTTAAAGGAAGGTCCTTTGGGCGCCTGGGTGGCTCAGTTGGTTAAGCAGCTGCACTCAGCTCAGGTCATGATCCCAGGGTCCTGGGATCAAGCCCCGCATCGGGCTCCTTGGTCAGCGGGGAGTCTGTTCCTCTCTCTCTCCTGTGCCTTCCCCAGCTTGTGCTCTCTCTCACTCACTCTTTCTCTCAAATAAATAAAATCTTTTAAAATACAATAATAAATAAAAATAAATAAAGGAAGGTCCTTTCTGGCTGATTAGAGTATTTGGCCCATTTCTATGCACCGATTAGCAATTTCAGCTTTATTTCTGGGTTTCTCCTTACGAGTAAAATGTGGCCCACTTTGGGCTCGGACCCCAAGGGCTCCCTGCATGAGGAATCTCACCCACAGGTATCTATAGGCAATGGTGACAGCGGGGGAGGAGCTGGGGGTCTGGGTTCCAGTGCTCCCTCTGATCCAGGTTCCGCAGGCAGCCCCATGGCTCCCCCGGGTCCCAGGCTCCTCATCTGACGACTTAGGGAAACAGTGCCCAGTCAGGGAGTCTAACAGAAGAAACGTAATGTGGGGACAGTGGTTACAGAGTTGCTGGAAGAACTGAAAACCCAGTTCTAGACTGAAGTAACAGAAGATTCCAGGCACCCTACAATTGGAAAGAAACTGTTAACCACACCTGAACTCTCGGCAGTCTGGAGGGGCGAGAACCCTGGAAAGGGTCTGTCCAACAAGGGTGCCCCCGCAGATTACAGCTGTTAGAGATCCTGGCCAGCTCAGAGTGAGATGGAGGGAAACACCCCAGCATTTCCCTTCCTCCAGCCCTCTGACTTATCCTCATTCACTAAACCCCCTTGGGCTGAACCCAGCTGGAAGCTAGGCCGAGAAGGAGCCTGGGAGATGTAGTTTGCAAGACAGACTGTTGCAATCCAAAGCAGGCACCAGAAACCAGGCAAAAGACCAGCAAATCCAGCCACGGCTGTTGCAATCATCCCAGACTCAGAGGGGATTTTTTCCCCCACTTTTTCGATTCTGTTCTGGCATTTCTGCTTTAGATGCCCCATGTGCAAAGGACTTGAGTTAAAGTTGGACAGAATGGAAGCATTTTAATTAGGCATTTGAATGGGCCAGCCCATTACTCTGAACCCTTAAAGTGGATTTTGTGTCCTCTGGCTCCCCGCTTGCCAGTCCAGACACCCCCCAAGGGACACCTCTGCCCGGTGCTCTATCTCCACAAGGAGCAGGCCGTGCTAAGCAGGCGGAAGATGTGGACAAGTCACAGACGGAGCTGGATTCAACCCAGGCAGGGGGAAGAGGAGGCGGGTTACCGGTTTCCACACCACCTGGAGAAGCAGGAGCATTATTTCCTCCATCAGACCTGGGCTTCCAGGTACAGAGAGCAGAGGTCATTGTGGTCCAATGAGCTGAGCCCAGGGTAGGAACTCAATTGCTCTTTGTTTAGATTCAGCTGAGGCACCCAACCCTGTGTGACCTTGAGCCAAACACCATTGTTGGGATACGACCTGCTCTACAAGATGAGGAGGACGTGACTAGGAAGGCCAGTTGGAATACCGTGAAAGGTAATCATTGTGTGCAGAAATGCCCAGTGATGGCAAAGCCCAGCATTCACACTGTGCCCTTCCTGAGTCATGATCTCATATCTGACCTCACTAGTCCTTCAGACCATCCTGGTGAAGGAAGGGGAGGGACTTCTAGCCACGCTTGACAGAGAGAGAGAGACACCCAGGCACTGAAAATACACAGCAGCCAGCACGGCAAGTCAAGCGGGCGTCAGATTCAAGGCCAGTGAGTGCTGGCCCCCACCTGCTTGAACTGAGCCATAGGGGACCCCTTACCTCCTAAGCCCAAGGGCCCTGGGGCAGCTCAGGAACAGGGCTCTCTGCCATTAGGCCTAGAAAGGAGAGGAGAAACAAATGAAAGGAAGGTGAGGGAAGTAAAGAAAAAGGGAGAGAAAGCAGAGCTAAGTAAAGGAGCTACGGTGGGAAAGGCAGATAGGAAAACGCGGCCTAGGGAATCGTTCTGTGAGGGACTCGGGTTCTGCAAAGCTAGGTTTTACCAGCCCTGAAGGCTTCGATGCCTTCCAGCTCACTCGGTGGGACTGGAAATTCACCAGGGTGGCTTGACGACGAAGCCACGCCCCCTCGCACTCACCTGGGGTGGCTCCCATTATCAGTGGGCCTTTTCCTCCCCGCAGGGCCCAGCTGACGACCCTCGAAGCCCCGTTCCCTTCTGTGTACGGTGCTATTGTGTAACTTGGGAGAACACATACTCCTGTGGGTGTGCCGAAGCTCCAACATGTTTCTCTGCACCTGGCCGGCGGAATGCTTCCACGCAGGTGGAGAGTGGCGCCCGCCACCTTTCCCTCGGGTTGCTAGGGTCCTCTTCATCCCACCCACAGACCTGGGCTCCTGTCAAAGACAAGCTCTTACAGAAGCTGGGCAGGTGTCCTTCACAAGGCACGTCAGCCAGTGGAAAAGATGGGACTAGAGCCTGGCTCGTGCACGGGCCTTCTGCTCACCTCCCTCCAACAGTCACCCTCCCGGCCACCAGGAAAGCAGGGGCTTCTGCTAAAATGAGAGACATCTCTTCTCGTGTGACATCCCGGCACCCACCACCAGATCCAGGAAGACACACAAATTCCACTTTTGCTCATTTTTACCCCAAGGCATTTTCCAGAAAGTAGAGCCCTGTAACAGAAAGGCTTCCTGGACCGTGGGTAGGTCTGCAGCAAGGAATCCAGGCTCTAATCACGATGGAATCCTATAAACCAGCAAAACTCCCCACTCAAAAGGCCCACCTCGCCACTGGCCATCGCAAAAGTTGACTTGAGTTGCTCAGTATTGCGATTGCTGTGCTTTTTTTTGCGGGAGGAGGGGAAATGTTGTTGGGGAAAATGGCATTTATTCTTTGGTTACTGTTGTCTGTCTCAGCCCCCAGAGTAGGTAAGCAAACAACCCGTCCTTGGAGCAAATGCCTCCCTTTCGCATCTCCCCGCTGCGCCCGACAATGAGGCTGCCAGCCCAACATCAGGCTGCGTGAGGAGCAGGCATTCCTGGCCCTCTGAGTCTTGCCATCAAGTTATGGATGGGAACAGGTGCCCATAATTCAGCATAACCCACCAAGCCTGACTTCACTTTCTCTGGAAACCTCTTGATTTAGGAGCGCAAGCTCCTGGCTCCTCGCGGGCTAGCCTGTAAACATCTCGGTCTGGATTTGTCGAGGTGGGTTGCTAAATTTAATTGCCAGTTTCCATCCCATGTGACGGTGTGTGACAGGCCAGCTCACCGGGTGAGTTAGCCAAGGGGTTTTAAATAAATGCTTTCTGACGGAAAGGAGGTTAAAGCTCCCTGTGATTCACCAGCGAGCCTGGAGAGTGAGCGGCGCTGGGTTTTACTAGGGAGCTGCGGGCGTGTTAATCTCCTAGCTCGCTCACCGCTTCCCACTGGCCACAGGGAGAGGCCTGAGGGGCCTGTGCGAAGAGCCCCAGCCAGGTCAGGAGGCCTCCGCCAGCCCGGGCCGTCCCAGGTCTCTGTGACCTTGGAACACAAATAGCTCTGTGGGCCAGCCTCAGCTTCTCCATCTGCAAAGAGGAACTGTTAAACACAAAGTCAGGAGTGGCAGCGAATATTTGGAACTTTCAGGAGGCATGCCACCGAGACACAAACACGGTACTGTTGCTGAAGGCATCCACACCGCCCCAGACAACAAGCCCTTCAAAGAAAGCAGCGTTAGTCTTGCGCATGGCCTTGGAAAAAAAAATGAAATAAAATGCTGACGAGATCTGTATCCTCCCGGACTGTTTCCTCGGGAAGGCCTCCATGGTTGAATGCACACTCACTCTGCCTTCTCAAGTTATTCCATTGGTCGGAGCCATGGCAGCACGGCCTCACCAGGGAGCCTGGGAGAAATGCAGAGTCTCGGGCCCCCGTCCATGCCTGCAGAGTCCAAATGTGCTGCCTCACCAGCTCCCCAGGCAATGCAGAGGTATTTTAAATGTTGAGAAGCACTGGTCTCAAGCGGAGCTTGTCAAACTTTAGCACACATTCGAATTCCCTGGAAAGCTTGTCAAAACATCGCTGGGCCCTGCCTGCAGAATTTCAAATTCAGTCGGTCTGGGATGAGGTTGGCTAATTTGCGTGCCTACCAGGTTCCCTGGGGATGATAACGCTGCTTGTCCGGGAACGACACTTTGAGAACCAGTGGTAGGTATTCCCCGTGGCAGGTGCTTTGGGGGGTGCCTTACTTCCCAGGCCACGGAGGGTCCGTGCTAGCACAGTGTCTCTTCTTTGTCTACTGTGGCCCATGGAATCAGTGCCTTCTGCTCTCACCAGGTCTCAATGTCTAGCTCTTTAATTGTCTTTGATCTCTTGAATTCAATCCTTGTTTCTCTCTCTCCTTTTTACTAGGATGGACAGAGAACCAAAGAGCAGGTATTACACCACAATGGGACAAGTTCATGAAAATCTTCCTTCCTCCTCCACCCTGGCGGTTCTAACATTCCACTTATTTTTTCCACTAGAGTTTTGCTGCTGGTTAAGAAGCTCGTAAAGACATGACTAGGGTAACCAAGTTTTATTTACTAAGGACCATTTGTACTGTTACATTTTCATCACATGGTGATGCATTTGGTCGATGCAACCAACATGGTGACACATTTATTTAAAACAGTGAACACTAGAGAATAGTGAACTAAAAGCATAAGTTGACCATGATGTCCCCATCTTCCGATCCCCTATTTTGTTCTCCTCCCAAAGCTAATGACGATTGGCAGTTACGTGTTTATCCTTCGGTGCTCTTATATATTCCTATCGACATAAATATAAGAGATAGGCATACAGGTAATATCTGTATATATTTGTGTGATCATACCCTAAGTGTGGTTCTACAACTTTATTTTATTAATTAACTGTATTTCTTAGGGATCCTTTAAAATCAATAAATAGACTCTACCGCAGTCATTTAAAAATGGCATGCCTATATTCCATAATACGGATTTATCAGAGTTAGCCATTCTATTGATGGCTATTTATGTTATCCCTAGTATTTTGCTATTACAAACAATATTAAGTTAGCATTGTCATGAATTAGACTGAGAAGTAGCCTGCCAAAAAGTGGTATCAATCTACAGGCTCCCCAGCCACTATGAAATTGTTTATTTCTGACCTTTTCCCCAAAGCTGGCTATGAACAGGCTTTCACATTTCTACCAATACATTAAAGATCTCTCATGATCTGAATGTGCATTTACCTGATTACCATATTCCTTATTCAGATTCTCTGTCTTTTTTCTCTTCGGTTGTTGGGGGGTTTTGTTTGTTTGGTTGGTTGATTAGTTGGTTGGGTTTTTATGTGTGTGGATTTTTTTATTTGTTTTGTTTTGTTTTGTTTTTGGTCAGGGGAGAGTAAGAACAATAGTCTGGAAATCAGTCTTTGGTCTACTAAAAAGGTTGCAAAGTTTCATCCAAGTCTCTCATTTGACTTTTCCTCACTTTATGCCACCTTTTGTCCTCTAGAACTTCTAGTTTTTGTATAGTCCATAACGCACTTTCCACTGAATCCATGCATTGCTAGAAATCCGATTCTTCTGATCAGTATTCTTCAGAGACAAAATAGTCATTTTGCCATGAATGGAAAGAACTTGGGAGAGGCAGTTGTAAGTAAAACCTAGGGGGGGGAATAAAGGAATCAATAAAGGAAGAGGTGAAATGGGAGTCAAAGTAGATGCCATTGGGCCATGATTCTCCACCAGTCTCTCGTGTTTCTGCCCATTTCACAGGCAGAGGCAGGGACGCCCTCTGCTCCCCATGATGTCTAGGAAAGACACCCCTTACTCAGGATGTCTGCATAGAGAACAGCCCTGGAAGAGAGAGGTAGGTCTCCCTCTGGAGCACAGGGCTGGGTTGTCGACTGTCCAGCATGATAAAGATAAAGCCTTCTGCAGGAAAAGGTTGCAGTTTCGCTCACGACCTGTTATAAAAGACTGGGCTTTCCTAAACTTGAAAGAGTAGAGGTGACTTCTGGGTCCGTTTGCCCACACCATGGGAACCATGGCTTGGAGAACCCACACAAGAAAAAGATGATACTTTGGTTCCTGCTATTGCTATGTGTAATACATTGTCCTTTGTCTCTAACCTAGAGGTCTCAAAGTTTCTGCCAGCATCCAAGTAGGCAAAAATCTCAGAACCTTCACCGTTCTTGACAGACGCCAGGTAGTGGGAGATGAAAACATTTCACAAACTCGACTCTTGTTTCAGTCAGACTTACCTGCCTACCACACCAAAGTCACCAAATCTAGTTTTTCTCTTAAACTGAGCAGTCCTTCAATGGTTAAGGAGAAAGGACTTGTTTTAAAAAGTTCCATTTTGTATATAATTGCTGCAAGTCTAACATTCAAAGCTTTCCCATGTAGATGAAATAGATGTGGTTTGTGCAGCTCTAGAGAAATAAACAGAAAGGCAGAAAAAGTTCACCTCCATACATAAGGAAAAATTTCTTAACAATTAGAGCCATCCAAAGTGAATGCATTTTGAGGACCTAAGCTCAGTGCTGGTTAAATGGCCACTTGCAGGACCTCTGCGTGGGGCAGAGGTTGAACCAGGTGATTACGAAGATTTGTTCACATCTAAGATGTTACTGGTGAGGAATGTTGTTTCAGTGGGCCATCTAATCAGATTTACTTTCATACCCAGTGATGCAGGAGGTGAGCTGCTAGATCCAGCTGGGACCCTCAGAAAGCTGCTCTTAGGGTGATCATCATAGGCTTAAGTGATCAGGCTTGTAGAAACACAGATCAAGCTCACCAGAAGCGAGTTGGTGCTGGAGAATGGATTCTAACCAAGTTCACCAAGATGAGAGCCTGATTTAGTAACCTGGGAACCAGAGCCTGAACTGTAAAACAAAAGACACACTTTTCTAATGACGACAATTTTCTAGTCCGGCATCCACAACACCCTACTCCTCTCCAGCTGCTAGGTACTAAGGAAACAGAGTTAAGCTCCACATGTGTCGAGTTCACCAGACCAAGCAAAACGGATTCAATGACCCTGGAGCTTGGTTCGTCTGGTAGAATGCACTAGGTAGTTGTATTAGGGGGTGATGAAAAATCTCTTCCCCAGTGAAAAACAGATTTTTTTAATGACCCAAATGGTCTTGTTCACTAAACACAATGTCTTTCTCCTTTGACTGAGCTGGAAATACTCATCAATTCTCAGCATCATCCTCCCTTGCTAGATCCCAAGAGGCTCACTGCCTTACTGCTAGTACTTTATAACAGGTTTGTGCACTATAACGTGTGTTTGCAATATCTGTTATTTTTTTAAAGATTTTATTCATTTATTGACACAGAGAGAGTGAGAGAGGGAACACCATCAGGAGGAGTGGGAGAAGGAGAAACAAGCTTCCTGCTGAGCAGGGAGCCCGACACGGGCCTTGATCCCAGGACACCAAGATCATGACCTGAGCCCAAGGCAGACGCCTAACGAATGAGCCACCCATTTGGGAGCACCCAAATGCCCCTCGATATTTGTGATTAGTCTACTCTTCAATCAGCTGCTTTGTAAAGATATCTCAACAAATACCCTCACTTCACCACTAATAAAAGTGTGTGATGCATCTCTAGATTTAATTTCTCTGCCCCAGCTCTTCGTCTGCTGGCTGGTTACCCTTGTACAGGATCGTGTAACTTCTAGAAGCTTCAGTTTCCTCATTTGTAAAAGATTACAGTACCTACTTCTGATTAAAGATCAACAATCATGTATACAAAAATACCTTATAATATCTAAATGCCTATAGGGTTATAAAGTAATAATAAAACCAGTAAATCATAACAACGTGTAGGCCTCGTTACAATTGATGGCTTTCCCACATTGAGCTCATCCTATCCACGGTGTGAGGGTCTTATTAACTTTTAGCTTTCCATTTCAATCAGCACCTTTTCTTTTTTAAATCTGGCCCTACATGCTAGTTTCCACCTTATTTTGGAGACCCACAGGTGTCTCTGTTATGGTAAGGACTGAGCGATTTCTTTGTCCTGCCCTGCAAAAGTGGATCCTACAAGAAACCGTGTTCAGAGGGGCTGTTATCAACAGGAGTGTTGCAGTGGGAAGAGTCTGGGGCAGGGCACAGTTTCATGGGGGCTGATCCGGGGCCTTTTGCTGTGAGCAGGATGTTCTGTCGGTGAAGAAAGCAATGAGATCGCTGGCAGACAAAGGGAGGCACAGGATGCCCAGCCCCGTGGGCAGCAGAGCTGGCAGCTAAGAAACGGAAACTGTTACATTTAGCATCACAGACAGGAGGGTGGTGTGATTAGCCTTGCACATCCCAGAGCAGGGAGATTTCCAGCTGCTCGGGGCAAGACGGTCACCTCGCTGCCCTGGAACTTGTCAGTTTCTACTTTAATCTGGGAGTCCTAGCTGGAACAAGGAAACTCAGAAGTGTATCAAAAGAGAGAAGTGGGGGGAAAAAAAGAAGAAGAAAGAAAGAAAGAAAAAGGAGACGTGACCCCAATTCTCTCAAAATGAAAGGATTTTAACTCAAAGAAAGCTAAAGGGCCATGACTTTGAGCTTCCCCAAGTTAGTTCATTCATTTTCAATGCCGAAAACTAACTCCAGTCTTACCAGGTAATCCACTTACTGAAGTTGGAACCCGAGGTGTGAAAAGTTCCGTGTTGACAAAGTTTTGCATCAGCGGCGGCCGCTCTACAACATGTAAAAACGTGTAGTTTAATTTTAGCTTTATAATAAATAAGTGCTTTCCCAAACCCACTCAGGAGCACAGGCTGTCACTAGGTCCACAGGTGTGCTCTGAAATCAGACACCACCAAGAGATTCCATCGTGCTAAAATGCACAGGGGCCGGGACGAAGTCATCCATCATCTTTTTTTCTGTTTTTGTGAACTGTCCTAACAAGTGTCAGTGTCTCAGCTAAATCCTGTAGTTGAGTTCTGCTATGCATATATAAAGCCAGTGTGTATGTATGAGGGAAGGGGAGAGAGGAGGAGAGCCTGGGAAAATGTGTGTATGTTCTATATTAAAAAGTGTCCAAAAAAGAGTAATAAATAAGATAAAGAGGTGAGGTACCAAAGACCATAATTAAAGAAGGTTGGGAACAGTCAGATGGTATGAGTCATCCATTCGAGCAATCCCATTCATTGGGCTACTTCTATGTTCCAGGCACTGGGCTGGGTCCCAGGGGTGGCTGGAACCACCAAGCCAACTCTCAAGAAACTCCCAGCCTAATGAATACACGAACCATGGTGACACCAAACAGAAGAGCCATACAGTTGGTCCGATGAAATATTTGCTCTGGAAGCTCTGTGGATCGTGGTTATCACCATTTATCATCTTCCAGTGCTTCTGGAGTCACCTGAGGGTCTTATTGAACAAATCTTTCTTTCAGGGATGAAGGTTATTACATGTCCTGCCAAGAAATATGAGGTACATAGGCAAAAAGAACAGGCTATGTGTATGAATTTATGAAACGTAAGGAAAGGGAAAATATTTCACCTGGGGAAGGAATACACAAAGACTTTTCTAATTCTTAGCCATAAAATGTATAATACAAAATTAAACCCTGTCCCTGTGATTAAGAATAACACCCAGGGACACCTGGGTGGCTCAGTCCGTTAAGCGTCTGCCCTCAGCTCAGGTCATGATCCTGGGGTCCTGAGATCGAGTCCCGCATTGGGCTCCCTGCTCAGTGGGAAGCCTGCTTCTCCCTCTGCCTGCTGCTCCCCCTGCTTGTGAGCTTGCGCTCTCCCTCTCTTCTCTCTCTCTCTGACAAATAAATAAATAAAACCTTTAAAAAATAAAAGAAGAAGAAGAACAACAACAACAACGCCTAAGGCAGGACGGGCCCCATTGTCTCTTTTTCCTACTGATGCTGGATATGACAATTTCCCTAGGGGTGAAATTGCATTCCACCTTGACCTCTTAGGTAACTTCAACCACAACTTCATCATGATGTTTGGAGGTTAATGGAGCAACGGAGCTGTCCGCAAGCCCAGCTACAGAACTTCCAGTTAAGAAGTCACCTCCTCTAGAAAACTATGCTGAATCAAATTCATTCCTCTGATGACTGCGTGCCTACTGCATGCCAAGAGCCATGTAGAGGGTAGCCAGTGGCCAGGGCTACGTGAGTCAGCATCCTGACTCCCACTGAGATGCCTGAGTTCTTTGCTCCTGACCCCCAAGCAGCTAGATACCCAAAGCTCTCACCACCCTCTTCTCTGATTGTTGAGTTGATTGTCTGAATCCCCTGCTAATCTGTGAAGTCTTTGGGCAAGGACCATGGCTTTTATCTGTATTCCCAAAGCCTGGCACGTTCTAATTGGGACTAGAAGCAGCTCAGCTTACTCATATTTCTTCTTACTTATGAAAGCATTTTATTTTACATGCTTGAAACACAGACAGAAAGGGTGGCTCATTACACAAAAACTTTTCATTTATTTTTTTAATTTTTCATTTCTTTTTGAATTAATACTTCTTTTCATGAATGAATATATTTATGTATATATGGATGTATATATTTATTTATTTTGAGAAAGAGAGAGCACATGTGCAGAGGAGGAAGAGGGGCCAAGGGAGAGGGAGGGAGAGAATCCCAAGCAGGCTCAAAGCCCAGCACGGAGCCTGACACAGGACTCGACCTCATGACCCTGAGATCATGACCTGAACCAAAGTCAAAAGTCAGATGCTCAACTGATTGAGCCACCCAGACACCCCCATGTATGAATATACTTAAACCTTTCCACTCATCTTTATCATTTATAGTGATCATTTCACATGCAGACATAACAACATTCGACTGGAATGCAGAATCACTGAAATCGTACAACTGGTATTTTACAGTATCATAGAGTTCACCTATTTTTATTCTTTTGGAACAATCAAAAACTGAATAAAATGAACCAAACTGTGTTTATTGCACCTCTTGTATGTGCACCTTCTACCAGCACTTTCTATCTTCAGCGTATTGAAAGGAAGGAAAGACCAAAGAAGAAAGGAGTTCTTGGGTTTCCCTACCTGTCCCCATTCTTCTCCATTCTTTTGGAATTTTCAGCCAGAGTGGTGAGTTAATTCAGGGAAATGACATGAGTGAGAAAGGATATGATTAGTTTTCCTGGTTGCTGGTGTTTCTTGTAATACCACCACCTTGTTTCTGGGTTGGAAGCACATTCCAGTTCTACCTGGAAAGCATGGCCTTTCTCCCTCTCTCCCCACATCCTGTCCATACTTACCTTCCTCTTCCCAGTTTACTTGGTCATGGACATCACACATTTGCCGTGTGCTCATTTTAAGTGTTGCTTGATTCCCCTGTGTCATGGGTCCTCTGGGATTCTGTGCTCATGGGGCGTCATGAGCTACACGTGATGGGGCCCCAGGGAAGGGTACACATGTGTATTACATGTATCTCCTCCACTCACATGTACATTCCAATGTCCTCTGGACTTCACTCACAGAACACAACCACAGAGATAAATCTGTTAAGAAGTTCAAGATGGCAACAGCCAAGCATTGTCGGAGCATGGAACCCTTCTGAACATAGGACCCTGTGTCTCTTCATAGGTCACAGGTATGTGAAGTGGTCCTTGGCTGTCCTGAACAGTCACGATCAATCGGACCTCCTTTTTGAGCAACAGCTGCATTGAAAACAGCTAAAAGAGAAAGCCTCATAACTCCAAGATTGTAACAGTAAAGAACACTATCCAAAGTCAGACACATTGAGAATATTACAATGTGACTTTAAAAGCCATCAGACAGAACTCTGACATTCTATTACATTCAACAAACATTTATTGTGCTCAGTGCGATCCAAAAACCCGCCAGGGAGAAGGGTGGGGGAGTATTCCTTGAATGAATCAAGACACTGTCCCTGACTTCAAGAGCACTAGTCTCACTGGGGAGACAGAGAGCTACAGAAAAACCATATTGTCAGACAGATTACAGCCACTGCTCTGATGGTAAAAATAAGCACTGTGAAACAGAGGGAGTATTAGACTCTAACTGAGACGATGGAGGTTTATGAGCAATAGATGACTTTGAACTGCTCCTTAAAGATGAGTAAAATATTAATAAAGAATAAAGAAAGAACATTTGTCTTTGCTTGGATTCCTCCAAGAAGCAGAGCCTGAGACAAGGGTTTCCATGCAGGTAGTTAGAAAGTGATTGGGAAGAGGGAACGCCAACCCAAAGGTATATTACTGAGCTTGTTAGTGCTTTGGGAAAATGGAGCTCAGTCCCACTGGAAACTACTGAGGAGCCAGGCAGAAGGCACCTTCACCCCAAGACCATGGGATTACGAGCTCCCAACCTCCACCAATCCAAGGCTTCCCCAGGACTATTCATGAACTCCTTAGCATTTCCAGGTTTGCACATGCCCAGGAAGAGCTGAGCAGGCTCCCCCAGTTATGCTACACTGCAGTGGAAGAGAAGCCCAGAGGCAGAGAAGATATCTATGGTGCAGCTGAAGTGAGGTGTGGTCAGGCTACACCTAGGCACTGCTGGTTGCCAGAGCAACACGTGGAACAAAAAGGCGTGGTGTGAGAGAAGCATCGGAGATGTTCTGTACAACATCTCGCCCCATGCTTCTCAAACTTGAGCATGCGTCAGGCTCCCCGGAGGGCTTGTTAACACAGACCCATGGGCCCCACCCCAGAGTTTCTGGTTCGGTAGTTGTAGAGCAGGGGCTGAGAATTAACATTTCTAATACATTCTTTATATGGGCACTAGGGCTTTTAAAGACAGTCATCCACTCTGTACAGGGATACAAGACTGATCAAGCAGGAGAAAGGGAAGTTTCTGAAAACAAAACAACAACAGTAACAAAAAAAAAACCTGTATACATATCTCTAGGAAGAGCATAAATTGATTTCTTCATAACAAGAATAGAATTGGCATCATTCATGTGTACTCATCACCATTGATAATCTACTGAGAATTGTTCATCTATTGACAATCTAATGAGAATTTCGACAGCCAAAAGTAAAGAAGAGGTGGACGTTAGTTATTGTTCGTGCCTCATTCCCACCTCAGTCCAGATCTATTCTCTGCCCTTCTCTGTGCCAGGGACGCTAAAGTCTCTGGACTGGATCATCCAGATTGGCCCATCAGAGACACCGTGAGGAAACCAAAAGTGGGAGAAGACGCAGTTGGAGTGTTTATCTCTCCACTCCTTCGATGTCTCTCCAAAGGGCTGTTGGTGGCTCTCTCGCCATGAGGCTATCTTCCTATGGGAGCCTCCTCTGGAACATTTCTCCTCAGGCTCTGACAACCCTATCCCCACTCCTCATTGCCCCTCAGCCCTCAGGGAGCTCTTGGCTCCTCACTGTTCCTGGGTCCTGAGTGCCTTGCCATCCTGTGTTGGTTCCTTTGCCTCTGTCCAAAGTGCTTCATTACTATTCTTTTCAATTTAACCATCTTCTCTCTGTCAGGATCCTGACTAATCACTGTACCTCCAGGAAAAAAAAAAAGAGCCCGATAAAGCTGCATAAGTAGATCGGTACTTCTGAGGCTTTGGTATGAAGAAAAACCTGATAACACTCAAGGTGATATTGAAACCTTAAGACTTAACTATGGGATAAAATTAGATATAAAGCAAAAAAAGTGGATGAATTAACACATCAAAATAAACCAAGGTCTTGAAATGATTGCAGAGATTAAAGCTATATGAAAAAAAACAAGAAGAACTCAGTGGAGTCAGATTTTTCTTTCGCACCCTGAGGAATTTGCTATAGGCAAGAGGGAGGCCCCCAGAGCAGTAAGTTGCACTATACAAAACACTTCCCCATCTCCGCACGCTCTGGGAACATGGAATACTGGCAGGAGAAAAGAAAGTGTGATTTAGGCTGTGGACATGAAAGCCTTCAGAAACATCTTGGGAAACACAAGATAAGATCAGACCAGAAATTAATCAGAGAACACAGTGATAAGGTAACATGTTGCAATCAATTTAAAGTTCACATCTTGCTTGATTTATGCATCCATAAGAAAATCCATCAAAAGCTGGTGGCTCTTTTGTGAGTTTTAACTCTCTTCTTTGTCACTCCCGTCCCCCGCCCCCAGCCCCAGGCTTTGCCTAGAGTTCCCCGCTCAGCATCTCCCGGAACACCAGATGCTTTGCCTTCCATTGTCAGGAACCATGGGCAAGTTCGAGTGGAAAGAGGAGGCGCCATGTTCCTCAGCAAGGACGGCCAGTTACTTCAGATCTCAAAGGGACTTTTCTAAGTGAGGCGCTTAAGTGAGACGGTGGGTGTTGCACAGGGAGGGAGGATTTTGTTTAAGCCTTACAGCTCTTCTAAAAGGCCCTCTGTTCTTTCTTTTACTCTGTTTACACTGTGCCCTGTTGTTTTCCAGATTTCCAAGATTAAATCCGGCACCCCTATTAACACTGTTTGAGTCCTTCACAATTTCCAGAGCTTCTCTGCTAATCCGATGTGTGTAGTGCTTTTCTTTTAGCTGAGCATGAATGTAGGGTGAATCGATGCTTTTGTTCACTACAGCAGAACTTTTCCCCATGTGATCATCTAAGATGTGGTCTGTGTCCTTAATCTTCTTATCAATGAGTCGTTCCAGTTTATTGGTTACAGTATTTTCCCTCAGGTGAGAAGAAGTGATAATCATCACAAAAATAGTTGATGTTTATTGAACACATACTATGTGCTAGATGATGCATATTTAAGTATTTAATCCTATAATAATCCTGTGAGGTCGCCCCATTTTTACAAATGAAGAAATTGAGCTCAAGATACTAAGAGACTTATCCAAGATCGTGGAGCTAGTAGGTGGCAGAGCTGGGCCATGAAGCCACTTAGCACTTTCTTTAATCTAATTGTTCTTGACCACGGGTGATGTTATCCACCCCAGGGACATGTGGTAATATCTGGAGACACTTTGGGTGGTCACAACCAAGGGAATGCATCTAGTGAGTTGAGCCTGGGAATGCTCTTAAACACCCTATGATGCACAGGACAGCCCTGCACAAGAAGTATCCAGTCCAGAATGTTAAGAGTGCCAAGGCTGAGCGAACTTGGTCTGACCACCACACTGTATGATAGAATTCGAATCTTTTTCTGTTTGCTTGTTTTCCTGTCTTTGCACATAGTAGGATGTCTTTTTTGGAATAGGTTCTGACAGTGTCTCTTTCAGATTTACCCTTGATATGCAAGGTAAGAAAGCTCTGCTCTTACTCACCTACCCACCCCCAGCTTTCTTCGTCTCTCTTCTCTTCCCTGAGTTGGAACGAAGGACTGATTAACTGCTTAGCAGAGCATTCATTCTGTGAGAACAGAATGTCAAACTTAGATGTTCTGTGATGGGCTATTGGGTTCTGGGGCTGATTCGGTAAGATACACCCAGGCAGTTTTGCAGATGATTTTTTTTTTCCAGTTACCATAGGAAGTTGAAAGGAAAAAAAGAATTCTCTCACAATTTCCCTGGCTTTTCCTATACTTTGAAATATCATACCAATTCTACAGTAAGTAGCTTGAAAAAAATACAGGAGCAGAGCTGAAAAGATACTTTCAGCTTTTATAGAAAGTCTTTGATGCCTAAAGGTTCATCTATTTTGGGGCGATGCAATGTTCAGCTCATGTGCATTTGCCTTGGGTTTGAGCCACTGAAAGCCAGTACCTGGCTATCAGGATGCGGCTGTTCCTTCTCCCCAGATCCACACTCTTGTTTCTTTGAGGTTAATACATCCTGCAAAAGGGGGAAGGCCACTTTCTCGATGCTATTTATGTACTGAAGGGATGCTGGTAGATTAAAAAACGTTTGAAAAGACATCTGCAAAAACAGATGAGACCTAGAGGCAACTTTGGAAACTTCTAGAAGGGTAGAGAAACTTGGAAAATAGAGGTCACAAATGGGGCTGTTCATGTCATGTAGGAGAAAACCTGATAGGACAGGGAACTGTGGGAACAGATTATAACTTCCAAAGGCTGGACATAAAAATTTGATAATGATGATCTTTAAGCTCTCGATGAGCAGAAACATCCTGAAACATGGCTGTGTTCCTCCCGCTAAGTACAAGTACCTGACTGAGAAGAGCCATGGGAGACAGGAGACAGACACGGATGGGCAGCCCGGACAGCGTTACGGGAACCACAGCCTTACAGAGAACCCTTCACCTGAACAAACCTCAGCCCCAAAGCTCCAGTGCCCTGTGCTCTTCTCGCTCATGGAGCTCAGCTTGGCAACAACAGAATGGGGAAGAGGGTGACATTTGTAAGCCAAACACTCTGAACCTCAGTGTGCAGTGTAGCCCAGACTGTAATGGTCCTGCCGATTTGGGAGGCTTGGCGGGGGTCTGAGGTGGAACCTGAGATTCTGCCTCACTGATGGACTTGCAAGCGAAGCCTGCCTGCTGGTCCTCAGAGCTCTCTCCAAGCACCAAGGATCTAAGGAGGAAGTAAAAAAGACTCTGGATTGCTGCGAAGTCAGACAAGGCTTCCAAGACACAGATTTTGATCACATCACGCCCCTGCACTTTGCCGTCAGAGTGACGTTCAAACCCCCCTGTTTGGCAGTTCAAGACTCTGGGCAGCCCGGCCCCAACTTGCCTGTCCGTTCATCAGCCTGCGTCTCTCCCCGCTCCAGCTGTTCTCAGCTCTCCCCAGATGCAGCATCCAGCCCCTCCACGTCCTCTCCCTTTTATTCTGCTCCCACCTCCACTGGCCAAATCCTCCTCCCGGGGAACCCGTACCTAATGACTTCCTCCTCACCCCTTGGCACTTCCTTCTGCAAAGCCTTGGCCACTTCCCATGGCCACCTTCATATACCTCTAATAAAGCATATAGGGTGTCACATTATATTTTACTTAAGTTTGCACTAAACTGGGCGTCCTCAGGGGCAGAAAGTATACCTTCTTTATTCAGGTTACCCCACGTCTTCACACAGTTACCTGGCTCTGGATATTTATTGCAAAAATATTAGTTAAATAAGTGAAGGAAGGAAGTGTCACACCCATTCCCAATATTTTTCTCTTTTCTTCTTCTTTTTCAAAGGCCTCTAGGGTCTTAAAGTTTGGGGGGGTTATATTTTAAGTGGTTTTTAAATAAGCATAGTAAGAGCTAGCTTTTACAGAATATTTACTATACATTAGACATTGTTCTAAGCTCTTCTGTCTCCTGAAGGCATTCAGTCTTCATAATGATTTCCATGACCCTATGTGGTTATCATCTTAATTGTTCCCATTTTAAATATGAGGAAACTGAAGCACAGAGAAGTTAAGTAGCTTGATCAAAGTCACACAGTTCGACGTGCTTGCATCAAGATTTAAACTAAGGCAGAGTGTGTTAAAAATAAGGATGAGTTTTTGGAGGACCCGGTAGTAAGACAAATGGACCACAACTCTGTCCTGCTCTCCCTGCCATTCTTCAACCTTACCCAGCTTACAAAGCAAAGAGCCCTCAGTCAAGTTTTGTCTTAATAGTGGACTCGTACTGGAGCCAGAATAATATACTCTGATATCTCCTTTATGCGGTGCTCACAGACCTCCTAAAGGGTCATTGGCAATGTCAAGTAGGACAGCCTATCTCCTCATTCAGCAGAGAATAAGAAGCACGGAATCCAAGGATATGGTCACAACCAAGTGGAGAGGTATGTGGGTGCTGACTTCTATCTTCATGGAAAGTTTTGCCCTCAAGGTATTAACAGCAACCCACAACTTCCGGTCAAGCATAAAGCACATTTAGCCATGAATTGGCTTTTAGATTTCACAAGGCGGATCTCTTGACCACAGTTGGTCTTGGTCTAAGTGTAGCATCTGTTTTCACCATCACTGAGGAGGTAGTAATAGCCAACCCATCACTGGATGCCACTACCCCAAATAAGGTCCTCTGAGAACTTTCAGCAGAGAAACAGAGTGCTGGGGGCTGACTTCCTAAGTATTCTATTAAATGGTCCACTCTTCCAGCAATGCTCAAAGCTGGGGGGTGGACAAGTCTTCCCACTGGGGTGGCTGAAGTTTTGTGGGGTATGTGTTGGGATTCAACTTCTCCCTCTGCCCAGTCCTGCCTCCTTCTCCTTCATTAGACTTACTGGTTAAGAAATGTTGTGCTCCAAAACTCCATGTCAGCATCTAGAAAACCCAACCTGCAATAGACTGTCCTTGGAATAGGATGTGTCCTTTCATTTTCTCCTCTACCTCATTTCTCATTGGAACTCTACACTTTAGAATTCCAAACCTCACAAAACTTCTGTTTTTGCCTACAAAAGATCATGCATTTCTGCCTGGCCCTGTGTTGGCTCATTGCTATGTTCTCTGCCTAAAATCTCTTTCCCCTCCCTTCCCCCACATCATCCACGTGACAACCTTCTAACTATCCTTTATGGCTCAATTCAAATGGCCTGCCTCTCTCTAGCTTACAGCCAAAGACTGATCACTCCCCCATCTTGCATCCCACAGCACCTTCTGTGTACTTCATTATGACACTAATTACACTTTTATATTCTCCCACTGAGCTATGGGACACTTGGGAATAGATTTTGTTTCTTGTTCATTTTTTTAGCCTTAGCATTTGGAACAAGTGGAAACACAATATGTGTTTACTCAATTAAATATATTTGAATTCATGATGACCATCTAGTGGGATTTATGTTCTTACATGAATGACTATTCCCAAAGCCACTGGTTCCTTTAAAGCCCTCCCAAACCCCACTCCCATGACAAAGGGTCCACTATGGCACAGGTTTGACCCATGCATAGTAAGCTCAACATCTAAAGAGGGCTCAAGGACACACACACACACACACACACACACACACACACACACACACCTGCCCCTCTCCTCTACTGAATGAGTCAGAATCAGGAGTAAAAGTCCAG
This sequence comes from Ailurus styani, assembly GCA_002007465.1. NCBI lineage: Eukaryota > Metazoa > Chordata > Mammalia > Carnivora > Ailuridae > Ailurus > Ailurus styani. Next base: position 1,252,518 of record LNAC01000453.1, on the reverse strand, counting down.
GGTAAGAGAGTAGCCCCCCCCCACCTCGCCTATACACACAAAGTATAATGGATGTCTCTACAACCCTATGACCAATCTTGGATCAGGAATCAGATGATCAACCTCCGTGTGTCTCTGGTTTTTCTTTTCCCTTGCATAATGGTGACCTGGGGCCATCACTCCCTTACATTAAATCACTTTCCCTTCTATACCACAGCGTGCTCTTGGGTGATTATCACACATCTCTCTTCCTCTGGGACATTTTGGAGGGGAGCACTGACAGGGCCACAAAGAATGTATATGATCCTTGGTCCCTGACCAAAATATCCTCTTTGAGACTTACAATATTATAACCAACACTGTCAAGTAATGAGGAAATAAGGTCAGAAAGCATAAGGACAGACTTGGGAAATTCTACAAGAGATGACTTCTAAAGACACTGGAACTGCTTCTGGAACATGGATGTAAGGGTGGATATAGGGGAGGGGGAAGGGAAGAAAAAAGGCAACAGAAGAGTTATAATAATGGGCTCATTTCATAAAAAGGAGATTTAAAGGGTGTTTATAATTAAATGTATACATTTGCAGATCTATGGCTTTAGATTCATGAGCTATAGACCTGGAACCAGGTTGGTGGTAATTCATTCAACAGATATTTATTAAGCACTTATAACATGTCAGGCACTGTTGTAGGCAGTAAGCTAGGAACTGAGAACAGTGGCCGCATCTTGGTCCAGTGCAGCATTCAATTAAACACGAGTTCAACATCCAAAAATATATTGGTTTCTGTATTGCTATTTCTCATAAAAACACCAAAAAGGGGGTACCCATTCATTACATACAACACACTCTTTTTTTTTTAAAGATTTTATTTATTCATTTCACAGAGGGAGAGAGATCACAAGGAGGCAGAGAGGCAGGCAGACAGAGAGAGGGGGAAGCAGGCTCCCCGCTGAGCAGGGAGCCTGATGCGGGCCTCGATCCCAGGACCCTGAGATCATGACCTGAGCCGAAAGCAGAGGCTTTAACCCACTGAGCCACTCAGGCGCCCACAACACACTCTTTAAATCCTCCTTCTCACCTCCCCCATTGGCCACCCTCACAGTCAACTGCCCCAAAGTCTCTTTCCTCCTCACCACAGACCCCCCCAACTCCCTCATGGCCAGCTCAGCCCCTCCTTTAATGCAAAAGCAAGAGGTTGAGATGAGAGAGATAAGGAAAAAGATAAATAAGTCATTACCCAACATTGTCTCTCACGACAGGAAGAAAGCCATTAGAATCCAGGGTCCCAAACCAGGGAGCCCCATCAGTTACCATGCTTTAAAAAAAAAGAGAGGCAATGATAAATCCCAGCAGCCATTGGCTTTATCCTTCCTCATGGCAGAGAGCTGCCTCTCAGGTGAAAACTCCCTCCAGATGTTGTTTATCAAGGAAGATGGTGAAAAGGAGCAGCAGTGTTTATTGTGAGAATGTAAAAGATCATTTGTCATCGTTTATTGACCATTCTTGACACATCCAATGACCAGTGTGTACTTCATCATTTTGTTGGATGGATATTAATGTAAAAAAAAAAATCACTCATCGAGTGCTGAACTGCTTCTGCCTAAGGCATTCTACAAAGACGTAAATTTGCTAATAAATTCTGCCAGACATTTTCATCCTTTACAAACCAGTGAGCTGGACAGTCTATGTTTACCATGTGACCCAGGGCTTGCAGGAAATGGAAAGGCATTTCCTCGAACCTCCACCATCAAGAACTATTTGTTTCATTGGGTTTTTTTTCGCTACCTGACCACCCATGCTAACAAGGATGCCTAACATTCATTGAAAGAGAACTACATGCACCAGGCACTGTATGTTAGCCCTTCTCCATGGATTTTCTTAGTCAGTGTTCACAACTTCATGAAGTGAGTTCTACTGTCATTCCCCCTTTGAGGTGAAGAAGTCAAGGTTCAGTGGGATTGGGTGGCTTGTCCAAGGTCCCACTACTAACATGAAGAGAAGTCACATCACCAGCCCAGGAATTGGTGACCTCACCTCCTGAAATCTCATTGCCAGATCATTCTGCACCTCAGGGAAGAGAGAGGGGCAACCCCACACTCTGTGTGAAGCTTGTGCACAGCTTACAGTATAGTTTTGTCCACGGAAAGCTCTTCCCATTCAACCATACCACTGGTCACTTCCGTAGAGAAAGGACGTTGCTACTTACGTACCAAAGACACAAACTGAGTGGATCTGGACTTTAGAATCCCAGTTCTGCTACCTGTAGGTTATTCTTTGGCACACTGAAGCTCTGAACCTCTCAGGATAGACTTTGATCCTTGTGTCTTTTGCCAAACCCTAAATTGACCCAATCCCATTTAAAATGTTCATTTGTTTTCCTCCCAGCTTTCTGAATAAGTTAAATATTAAAGAAGTAGAATATTACTTTTCTTGCTAAACACTTAAGTAAAGATGAACTATTTAACAGGTGAAGGAATGTTCTAATATTATTGTAACAAAATCCATAAATCGAGGCTACTATAATTTTTCTTAAATTATATATTGTTTCCATTACTTGGCTTTTTGTATCGTTCAATGGTTTGGGACAGTGTTGCCTGCAGAGAACTTGGTATGGAATATACAGACAACTACATCTCACCCATTGAAGTTCAATGTTCACTTTGGAAGTAAAAAAAAAAAAGATTTAACATTAGTATTGAAATAAAGGTGAGTGGGGCCTTTCCCCTTTTCTTATTTATTTTATTTATTATTTAAGATTTGTTTATTTATTTGAGAAAGAAAGAGTGCAGTGGGAGGGGCAGAGAGAATATCCAGCAGACTCTTCACTGAGTGTGAAGCTCAACATGGGACTCAGTCCCAGGACCCTGAGATCATGTCCTGAGTCAAAATCAAGAGTCTAACACTTAACTGACTGAGCCACCCACAGGCCCCGTTATTTATTTTAAAATGGAGTTATAGCAGTAGTTTAAATAATTGCACCACACACACATAGAACCTCATCTAGAATCATACCAACCTAGGGCACCTGGGTGGCTCAGTCGGTTAAGTGTCTGCCTTCGGCTCAGGTCATGATCCCAAGGTGCTGGGATCGAGTCCTGCATCAGGCTCCCTGCTCAGCGGGGAGCCTGCTTCTCCTTCCCCCACTCCCCGTGATTGTGTATATGCTTTCTCTCTCTCTCTCTCTCTGTCAAAAAAATAAATAAAATCTTTTAAAAAAATAGAATCATACCAACCCAGCAAGTAAGTTCATATTATTTTTCCCTTCCAGATGCATGCATAATTTCACATGTCTCCAATCCTATACAGTTTCAATGCTGCTAAATAAAAAATGCAACTTGTTTTTGTACAAACTATTAGTAAGGGTTTCTTCCTTCTCCATCCAGCATCCCCCAGGAGCTGGGTATTTATGTGCATGGCATCCTTCCTCAATATACACCCATTGTCTCATTTACTTCTTACAGTAACTCACTGAGGGCTTATTGTTTTCACAAATGCAAAAGTAAGCATATTTGGTGTACAGGTATCAGCGAACTTTTTCCATAAACAACCAGATCATAAACATTTTAGGCATTGGGGTCATGTGGTCTCTGTGGCAACCACTCAGATCTACCATTAAAGTATAAAGGTAGGGCACCTGGGTGGCTCAGTGGGTTAAAGCCTCTGCCTTCGGCTCAGGTCATGATCCCAGGGCCCTGGGATCGAGACCCGCATCAGGCTCTCTGCTCAGCAGGGAGCCTGCCTCCTCCTCTCTCTCTGCCTGCCTCTCTGCCTACTTGTGATCTCTCTCTCTCTGTGTCAAATAAAAATAAAAATCTTTAAAAAAATAAAAATAAATAAAGTATAAAAGTTGTCAAAGACAACACACAAATGAATATGCCACATTCCAACAGGACTTCACTCATGGATGCCAAATTAGAAGTCAGACCATTTTCAGAGATCACAAAACATTATTTTTTTTTTATTTCATTCAACCATTAAAAATGTAAAAACCATGCTCGGTTTATGGACAGAACACACACAGGCAGGGGGCTATCGTTTGCCAACCCCTAACCTAGAACAAAGGCTCTTGGAGGTACAAAGAACCTTTAAAAAGCTCTGCTTGGAATGGCTAAAATGAACAAGTCAGGACACAACAGTTGTTGGTGAGGATGCAGAGAAAGGGGAACCCTCCTACACTGTTGGTGGGAATGCAAGCTGGTGCAGCCACTCTGGAAAAGAGTATGGAGGTTCCTCACAAAGTTGAAAATAGAGCTACCCTACGACCCAGCAATCGCACTACTAGGTTTTTACCTTAAAGATAGAATGTAGTGATTCGAAGGGGCACCTGCACCCCAATGTTTATAGCAGCAATGTCCACAATAGCCAAACTATGGAAAGAGCCCATATGCCTATTGACAGACGAATGGATAAAGATGTGGTGTACACACACACATACACACACACACACACACACACACACACACACACACACACTGGAATATTATGCAACCATCAAAAAATGAAATCTTGCCATTTGCAAGGAGGCAGATAAAACTAGAGGGCATTATGCTAAGCAAAATAAGTGATTCAGATAAAGAAAATTACATGATCTCACTGATATAAGGAATTTGAGAAACAAGACAGAGGATCATAGGGGAGAGAAGGGAAAAATGAAACAAGAAGAAACCAGAGAGGGAGACAAACCATAAGAGACTCTTAATCTCAGCAAACAAACTGAGGGTTGCTGGGGGGAAGGGGGGTGGGAGGGATGGAGTGGCTGGGGGATGGACATTGGGGAGGGTATGTGCTATGGTGAGCGTTGTGAATTGTGTAAGACTGATGAATCACAGACCTGTACCACAGAAACAAATAACACATTATATGTTAATTAAAAAAAAAAAAGGCTCTGCTTGAATTGCGTCTCCTCTCATGGGTAAAGAATCCTATGCCTCCAGAAAAAAGCAGTCGCCTGCAAGGGCCTGGTGAAGACTAGATCCCAGATACTCTGACTCCTCGTTCAGTGCACTTTCCACCAAAAGGCACTGCTTAAAATAAAAGCAAATAAGAGGCCAATTAAAAAGATAACTGTAAAGGCTGCTCCGAATTACGCCCAAAGACTAGAACACCCAGTGCTGGCCGCTCAGCCTGTCGCTACTTATGCAGACAGCTCCTGGCACGCTTTCAGAGGGCTTGAGAAATGATAACTGCTTCGGCCGAAATAGTTCCAAGAAATAGCACAGTGACTTTTGCTCTGCTACTTCCTCGCACTACTGCAATTTAACCCTTCTCCTGCCTGAGTCGTGAAATCGGGAAAAGAAGGAAATCAACATTTGCCGTTTTAACTTTTATGATAGTTTTTCGCTTTTTAAACCAACGGGACCAGTTTAAAAATATACTGTATCCATCAGGCAGGGCAGATTTTGTTTTTTCCAGGTAATCACCAGCAAAGCCCTTGGTGGCACACCTACCAGGGCAGAACAGCGTCATTCTCTCCCTTCCTCCTGTTTCCTGGAACGCGCGTGTTTTGCTTGCTTCTATTGATTTGGTTTCTCCTGTCTCAGTAGGAACAAAACTTCACTAGCTAGAGGCAGTGGGGCAGCTGCCCCAAAAGCAGCAATTGAGATCAGAAAGGCAAGTGAGCCCCGCTGCTTCCTGAATCAGACATTCTGGAAGCCAGAGCAGAGAAAATAGTGTGTGTGTGTGTGTGTGTGTGTGTGTGTGTGTGTACTCACGTGCACATTTCTGTGTCTGTGTGCATGTATAGAAAATAGAGACAGGGTTAAATTCTTTGGGGAAGGGGAACAGAAGGAACCAGACAGAGCTGAGAACATTGGAAGAAAAAGCTACCTGAGCCCTATGTTTCATCTTGCCATGTGGGACGCGAAAAGGACATTGTGCACATTTCCTCTTCTCTGAAGCAGTTCCTCCATCAGCCTCTCTGACCTGCCCTGAGTCATCCCAGCCTGGACAAAGGGCCCTAGGGGCCAAGTCACAGCCCCAGCCCCTCCTTTGTGGTCCTGTGCTCACTGCCCCACCTGCATGGTAGTGAGATGTGAGCAGATGCGCGAGTGTCTGTGGGCCTGCCCTGCTGGTCTGGGAGCCCCCGAGACCAGGGACTGTGTTTACTTTCTCCACCACTGTCTGCCAGCACCTAGCAGAATCCCTGACACACAGCAGCAAAGATGGCTACATGCTGTGGAGTGAATGAACCTGTTCCAGAAAAGAAAAAGAAAAGAAAAAAAAAAACTCAAAAATATGAACCAACGCTTTTTAATAGGGATTAAATGTCAGTCACATAAGAGCCTACTGCCCTGATCCGGGCTGAACCCGGAGTCCAGGTGGATCTCCAATAGAACAGGAACTGAGAGCTGTGCGGCCAGAAAGAGCCCCTGATCTCCTGGGGGAAGCTGCTTGAGAGATACCGGAGTTCATTTGCATAGTGGATGCGTTCAGCCTGCAAGAGCCCTTGGCTTTCCCAAGACCCTAAGACTTCTTCAAGGCACTGATGTCTACCCGATTCTTTGGAGTTATCTTAGATGAGACTTTCAGAAGTGTCCATAGAAGCAAAATAAGCAGTACAATTAGAAAGTCAGAGTTATACCTACAATATACCCTCTATGTTGTCCAGGTTCTTCATCCAAAAAATGAGCAATGTTACCATCTTTCTCCCTCATCCCCCCCACAACTTGGAATGTTGCCAGGCAGATTTTGTCTGTTGCTTTATTCAGGCTTTCGTTCATAGATAGATAGATAGATAGATAGATAGATAGATAGATAGATAGGATAGATAGATAGATGTTACCACTTTCAACATTTATTGAGCATTTACTATGTGGCAGGTAGCAAGTTGAGTTCAATGGAGTAAACAAAGAGGGAAAACAGAAAAGCTTCCCCAGGAAGCTTTCAGCCAATTGGAGGAAGTGGAGGAGTTAAAGGATTCATTTATATTTAACAAAAAGTTAAATATAGTTTTATTAAGCATCTATTAAATGCCAGACACAAAGACAGAGTAGGGTGAATGAATTTACCAAGCCCATAATTCAGTGAAAAAGATGAGCAAACATCCAACTAACCATAAGCATTATCAGTGGTATAGCATGGTTGGAATAAATGACTGTCAGGCACAAAAACTTGGCCTTGCATGGGGGTCAGAAAACTTGCCACAGTAGGAATTCTTAATTGAGCCTTGAAGAATGAATGAAGTCCATGGTAGTGGTGGGGGGATGCGTGAGGGGGGTGGGAACTGGGGAGGTAGGATCTTATGCACCGAGTATACCAGTTGGGTAAGGACCCGAGCCTAAAATGTGAACATTTCAAGAACAGCAAGCATGAGTAGAATTAGAGTAAAGCCAGCAGCAAGAAGGGAAGGGGTGCCATGCTAAAAATAAAATTGATACTGTACTCCATAAGCAGCAGAGAACCATGGAAAGCCCTGGAGCCAAGGAATGTAAGGCCCACACTGGTTGAAGAAGGACGCCTGGTCACTGAAAGAAGGAGAATAGGGAGGAGACGAATGTTTTGACCCCCATTCCCACGAGTCCAACAGGACCAGGCCCAAAAGGAGGCCACCACGCTTCAACGGCTAGGGGTGGTGGGGGAACGTCCCAAGGAAAGAGAAGCCAATTTGCACGGGGTAAAGGAAGAGAGCAAGGCGGTAAGTGACATGTGTCCCAGATGGCGACCTCCTTGAGAACAGGGACTAGGCCATATTGACCCACGTGTCACACGGTCTTGCAGAAGAGGGAGGTGAGCTCCCTAGGAAGGCTTGCACTGGAAACTTCTAAAAACAGAGTCAACACAGGCTTGCGGAGGAACATGTGCAGAGGGCGTGGTGGAGGTATCACCCATTGCATTTGTCTCCTACGTGGGGCAGCCAAGACCTCCCCACTACCATCTGCGTAATAACCCTCTGTACATTTCAAAGCACTGCCCCGCATTCTCTCACACAGGACTGGCTTTCAGAGCAGATGTTGATGGGGAAGTCCTGCTGAAATGACTAATCGCTAGAGAGCACGCTGGAAAGAAAAGCCAGGCTAGAGGGGAAGTAAGGCAAAGTTAACATCGCTGCAGCTCCAGAAAGAAAGGGTCATTCATGGCGGACAGGTGTGTGACATTTGCAACTCGGCAGTTTCTTAACAACGACTTAGCTCCAAAGCATTCTTACTTGCCCATCAAATAAAATCTGAAAACAAATGAATTCCACAAGTCTTAGATATACACACATGCACACACCAGTCATAGTTATCAAGATAATCAGGATTTGCATTTCACAGTGAGCCCTATTTCTGAATTGAGAAAGATTCCCCTATCACTGTTACATGAACGATGTACTCTACTATTTTTTGAAGCTGCTGTACAGTAAAATATAGGTTGGAGTGTTAAAATAACAAATGCAATCATGCAAATGCCATGTCCCTAGGCATTCATCCAAAAGCCAAGGACTGTTCAAGGACCTTAGTCAAAAGATTACAATGTAACTGAAGCCCTAGAATATACTGGATACAAATTATTAATGTATTGATTTTAAGTGTTAGCTAAATTCTTACTAGAGTGCTTTTAAAGCTAAACAAGCTCCTGGCATAAACCTCACTCAAACAAAAGCGAGTTGGTAAAATATTACACGACATGGTAGGGAATAATTTGGTCTTAGCTCTGTTCGTACTAGCACTTAATTGATGATTGATCTCCTGGGGCCCTTTGGCTGTTTTATTCTACATCAAAACTAAACAAAACAAAACAACACACCAAAAAAACCCCACAATTCTTGCTACGTGGTCAGGAGCATTTTCTAGGTTGCTTGTTTCTATGTCTGTCTTACTATCTCACTCTTTCTACTACCAATATTTTCTCCTCAAAAAAATACATTGTCATTTCCTTGCAAATGCCTTCCTGGAATGAGGGAATTCAGTATAATGAATTAAACTTGATCCAAGATTTAGCCATACAATTATAATCAGAAGCACATCAACTCACATATGATTATTTTTACAATTCTTACAATATTTTTACCATTTACAGTTTTTGATACACGTTGACTTTTTTTTAAGATTTTATTTCTTTATTTGAGGAGAGAGAGAGATCACAAATAGGCTGAGAGGCAGGCAGAGAGAGAGGAGGAAGCAGGCTCTGCGCTGAGCAGGGAGCCCGATGCGGGCCTCGATCGATCCCAGGACCCTGAGATCATGACCTGGGCCAAAGGCAGAGGCTTTAACCCACTGAGCCACCCAGGCGCCCACATGTTGACTTTTTGTCAAAATTACAGCCCTTTATGCTCTCACTTGAAACATAAGGTAAGATCTCACTGCATTCATGTCAGCATTCAGTAGTATCCTTTTTTAATCTTTGCTAATTTCAAAATAATACATATGTTCATTGAAAGCAGCATATGATTATCATGTTAATCGTATTTCTTCAATTTTGAGTGAGGCTGAACAGACTCTAACCTTTCTGTCCCTCTTTCGTGACTTCCCTGTAGCTGTTCTTTGTCCCGTTCTGGTTGTTGTTTTTCTGGTTCTTGTTTTTGCACAAAAGAAACTAGATGGTGGGAGGGATGGGAGACGGTGGGAGCACCTAAGGTTTTGAACTCCATGCCTTTCAGCTCTGTGATTGACTCATTCATTCTGCAGACATTTACTGAACACCAATACGTGGTGCAGACACTGTTACCCCAACATTGGAAAATACAGCAGAAAATGGCCCTTCATCCTACAGAGCCTGCATTCAAGTGCTATTGGCCATATCTATTTATGTTAAGCTATTAATACGCTGCTATCGGTTTTGAATTGGCATTGCTTGTGTGATGATATCACGAAACATACCCCAAGCATAGACAGGGCTTAGCTGCACCACAGGGCACAGCTCTGGTTCATGTTGGACACATCCCCAGGATACCTATACATTGACCCACGTTTTTTTTTTAAACCAGCCACACTCAAGACTGCCCACCCCCTCCCAAATCCTACACAAATCCGTTACGGACCTTCAACTACACTCCTGGAAGATTTTACACAAAGCTCCCACAAAATCCTTCCTCTGCCGAAGCAAACCACTGAGCAAGATCAGTCCTCCAAAAGCTAAGCCTCAGAATTAGTCAAAGCAGGAGAGAGTCTGTGCTTTACTAATTTGGCAGAAACAGAAAAACAAGTCAGAAACTGGTTTTATTCCAAGGCAGCTGGGGGCGCAGAGTCTGCCCATAATAGGCCATACGGGTCCAGTCCCTTCCAAGCACCCCAAAGAAATCCAGAGCTTCTCATTCAGGCCAGACGTGCTCTGGGCTCCCCGCTAAGGGGTCACTATGACAGAAGGCCTGGGATTCCTCTTGTTCCAGAATCCCTGAACCCCTGTGTTCTCCTCTAAAGCAACAAGGGGCGTGTGTGCATGTGTGTGTGCGTGCGCATGTGCTTACGCACACGTGTGTCCTCGCTAACCTCACTTCCTCCATCAATTACAAGATCCTGCCAAGCCTGAGTCAGTTCCTTCTGCCTCTGACATGGCTCCGTCCCACCTCCACCCCATGCTCCTTGGCATCTCATATCTCAGGGTGTATGAGAGATGGGGTGTTTATTCCCCTGCTCCTGCTGCCTGAGCCCAGCCCAGACAGCCATCCCATTCCTGCCCACCTCACCGGCCCCTTTGCCCCACTGCCTCCTCCCAGCTGCCTCCGATCACCTAAATCCCCTGCACTGTGGGCCATGTCTCTGTAATGCAGACCTCTCCTCTCTCACCTCTTTCTTTGAACTCTTTGCTCTCCCTGGGGAAGACACCCCCTCCTCCGGACTTCTCTCACTCCCTAAGTTCCATTGGCTCAGGTGGGTGTGTTTGGCCTTCTCTTTGAATCCCAGGGTTGCCTCTAGACCAATAAATGATCCTCTCCCCATTCCATCTGTGTTCGTCTGCAAGGGAAGTGGTAACAAAGTATGGCGGGCTCAGGGGCTTATTTGACAGACATTTATTTGCTCACAGCTCTGGAGGCTAGAAGTCCAAGATCAAGGTGTCAGCAGGGTTAGTTCTCTCTCCTTGGCTTGCAGATGCCGCCTCCTCCCTGGGTCCTCATGTGATCTTCTGTCTCTGTCTGTGTCCTAATCCCCTCTGCTTATAAGGACACGAGTCCTGTCCGATTTGGGCCCACTCCATGACCTCATTTAACCTTAATTAACTCTTTAAAGACCCCATTTCCAAATGTACTCCCATGTTGAGGTGCTGAGGGCTTAGGACTTCAACATATGAATTTGGGAGACACAATTCAGCCCATAACATCATCCACGGATATGACACTTATCAAGGCGTTTGTACATCGTACCCAACGTGGCCACAGCCCAGCCCGCACCGAATCTGCGAGGACACCCACTCCCTCCCCAGTCACAGCCTGCTCTAGGGCCGGCTCTCCCCGGGGGCCATCTTTGTTCCTGCGAGCCTCCAAACTCCTGGTCTTTGCTCTCACCAGGACTTTTCATCACTCAACCCCTTTATACATTTAGCATCTCTTTAACCCCTGCAGCCGCACTGCCTCCCTGTAGTCTCTGGAATCCAGTCCTCCATGTTCCCCGTTCCTGTATCGCTGCCACCGGTGCAGCATTCAGCCTGAAAGGACGCTCCAGCTCTTGTGTTGTTTGTGGCCTGGGTCCATTCTGAGCCGCTACGATCCGTCAGTGTGCACGCCAAGCTTTCCTTCTGCCAACGTGTATCATTTCCTCCACCAACCACTTCCACCCCCCAGTTCTACCACTCTCTCCGGGAACTTACCCCCCACCCGGTCATTGGAAGCCCGCCCTCGGACCCCACCGTCCACAGGCAATCGGACCCATCAGATACCTGCCTTAGGGATTCCTAATAGAGACACATCTGTTAGAGAGCCCTTGGTGTCCCCAAGTCATAAGGCTACATTGAGCCAGAGCCCCACTACGTGCCAGGGCAACCCAACACGCCATCAGACCCATGTGATGGGAGACTGGAGAATGTGAGAAGCTGGGGGCAATTCCCCAGCGGCCGTGATGTCAGCTCCTACTTCCTTCAGTGGGTTCCTGCAGCATCAAACAAATCCCTCTGTACTCGAGCTGAGTAGGTTTTTGTTTCTTGCCACCGAGCCGTCCTGACTAAGACACCTTTCAACACAGCTGCCGGATTGTTCCTGCCGCCCACTTTTTCATTCTTTTCCTCCACCGGAATCTGTTTGCCCATTTGTTTCTGTTGCCACAGTCACACCGCACACACGGAGCCTTATTTTTCACTTGAACAAATGCTGCTTGGCTCAGTCCCAAAGAGAACAAGCAGCAACATCATGACTTAATCACACAACAGGTGAGCCCGTCCGTGCCAACATTTACACCAACTTGTCTCAGACCTGCTTGGGTTCTTTGCCAGCTAGAGCTCCCTAACTGCAGACTGAGCTGCTTGCGTTCATTTGTGGATGATCTAAAGGTTCCCAGTGCCTGTGGCCCCGGGGACAGCAGCGGGGAGCACTCAGCTAGTCCCACCAGGAAGAGGGGCGGGGGTAAAACGGGTTGGAGGGCACATTCTTCATCTCAAATCACTTAGAACTTCAACAGTGAGATTAATGGTTTCCATGGCAACTGATAAGCCCCAGAGCCTCCAGAAGACTGGAGTTTTCTCAAAACTCCTCAGAACAAGTGGACCCTCAAAAATGCTAAGACCTGTGGGGGGTGCGGGGCCAAATTTCTCCCTTCGGCTTGGGTCAAAAATAAACTCTCTCCTGCCCATTTCGTGACTTTTTGTAGAACAGTCTCTCCTGAGGAAGAGATCCCCTTCTTTCTCTTGGTGGTTTTCTGATTCTACACTGTTCTGTTGTTCCTCAAGGTAAGAAGTTCCTACAGCTTTTCTGGAATTTTCCGTCAAGCGCTGCTGTTGGGGGATACGAACAAAGGCTGTCTCCATCGATTTCATTTGTTTCTGCTCCTTCTCTCTCTCCCTCTCTCTCTCTCTCTCTCTCTCTCTCTCTCTCTCTCTCTCTGCCTTCCCTGCCCCTCCCCCTCCTCAGCCCTCATCTACTTTCAGATAAAACATCAGATATCACACAGTTTGTGGACTTGAATGCATCCTTTTAGGAATACTTCCCAATGAAAGGGACGCACTCTGGCAGGCATTCAGTCCTAACAAATGGCAGGTACTTTTCCCCTTTGGACAATATGCCCAGCTCTGAGAGCCGCAGGTCATGTTACCTGGTGACATCCACAGCAGCGACTTCCCTGTAGCCTGTTCTCTGAGGGACCACTATGTGAAATAAAGACTGGCAGGCCACATGAGAAGGGGTAAAAATATGCCTTCTTTGTTTGTTTTCTTGTTTTGTTTCTCTGTTGATTCACAGAAGCGGTGATGACCAAATGTACAGGAGAGCTCTATGGCACATGTCCTTGTGAATGGGAATAAGAAATAAAGCAATAATTCTGGGAACGTGGTTTGTATTAGGCCTATTGTGCTTGGCTTCACATGATCACCACCGGGCATTGGCACGACTCGAGGAGGAGAATAAGCTGGCAGGGGGCGGGCGGGCGGGGGTAGGTCCCAGGCAAACTTGGTTTGAGTGGCCTATTGCCCAGGCGTTGGTAGCCATGAGCTGTGCTAGGATTCCTTATCCCAGTTTGTGAATCCATAGATTTTATTTTCAATCTTATATGCCATCTAGGCATTCTCCTGTGATATTTAGGATTGCTTTTGTCGGTTTTGGTTAAATAGTTCGGAGTTTTGAGTTTTCAATAACAGGAGATTATCTTTGACACACCTTTATTATTGAAAATCCTGCAGAAAAATAATTTAGTTGTGGTGAGTAAGACAGCTTCTAACTTTTTTTTTTAACCATCAAAAAAGTTCTTTTTTTAACTTTGTTTTTGATGACCTGAGGTTTCTTAAGAATGCAGCTATAGCTTTGTTGCAAAATAGGGTGTACCATGAAATCTCAGTCAACCAGATGTCATTTTCTGGTTAAGCAAGAGTTCGATGTACTATATGTATAGAGGACTGGGCTAGGGGTCAGGACACCTGACAATTAGGGCACCGCTGCTGATGGAAATACTCCTTGCAGAGAATTTGTTCCTTTTGTTCTAATCCTCTGTATATCAAGTCACCACCTGCCCTTCTCTTTAGCACACCAAGATCAGCCCACTGGGAGGAAGGGCCTTGGGCAGTTGACTGGCCCTGATTTTCCAGCCATGTTCCTTCAGTAAGAAATAATTAATTTCATGGAGAGATGGTCCCAATATATTGTCAACTAAAATATCAGTTTGGAAAAGAGTTAAAGAAAATTGCAACAGGTACACCCCAGGACTGGATCAGGGAGGGAGGCTGGGTAGCGAAAGGAGAAAGTACAGTTGACAGTCACAATTACCCAGACATGAAGGTGGCAGGGACCAGCACACGGAAGAGGGTGGAGAGTACACAGATTCATTGGATTTTGGTTGGCTGGCTTACAGGTCATTGAGATTTTAATGAAGGTTTTATTAAAAACCCTGTTTGGCCTCAAGCATCCCTCTCATTCACAAGCATGGACTAGATTCTGTCCATTGTTCTTTAAGAAGGAGTGGCCAATCCATTGTATCAGTCAGGATAGGCAAGGTTATACCCCTAACAACCAACCCCATCACCTCTGTTGATTCACGGGCAAGCTTATTTCCCTCTCCCCCCTCTGCCCAGCCCAGGTCAGCTCAGCGAGAGCCACCAGGACCCCAGCTGACTGACGGAGGCCCATGCTTCCATGACCGCCACCATGCTAGGAAAGAAATTTGGTGAATTGTATCACTTTTGTTCACATTTAATTGCCAAAGCGATACCTGTTGTATCAATCAGTTTGGTCGGCGTGAGTCAGTTCCCTAGATAACATTTTACTGATACGGCTCATTTTCAGAACCTGAGAATTTGATGACTCCATTAAGGGAATGACCCAGCAACGTTCTGCCTGCAGTGGACCGTGTCAAGGAACCCCTTAGTGCTCCATGTTATTATATTTCACACATATACATATAACGCATGTATATAGATGTGTGTGTGTGTGTGTGTGTGTATGTGTGTGTGTGTGTGTGTAGACACATAGGTACACCCGTAAAAA
Organism: Ailurus styani; assembly: GCA_002007465.1. NCBI lineage: Eukaryota > Metazoa > Chordata > Mammalia > Carnivora > Ailuridae > Ailurus > Ailurus styani. The sequence goes on along the minus strand of LNAC01000453.1, from coordinate 1,237,503 downwards.
CTATAGAAGATTCAGTTAAAATGTTTATGGACTCTGGATGGACTCTATAAGAGAGCTTTCTGAGGGAGAGTTGAGCAAAAAGAAACAGGGGCTTTGGAATCAGACAGTCTTGGCATTTGTTACTAGCTCTATGACTCCCCATGAAAAGTTACTCAGCCTCTTTGCCTTAGCATCCTCACTGCAAAATGGATACAATATCTACCATGTGGCTCTTGTAAAACACCTAGAGGCATAATGGGTAGTCAGCAAATGGTAGAGGCTGCTTAGTTCAGTTTGTTTGCAAAAAAAAGGTGGGGGGGGCACCTGGGTGACTCAGTGGGTTAAGCCTCCCCCTTCAGCTCAGGTCGTGATCGCAGGGTCCTGGGATCGAGCCCCACGTTTGGGCCCTCTGCTCAGTGGGGAGCCTGCTTCCCCCTCTCTCTCTGCCTGCCTCTCTGCCTACTTGTGATCTCTCTCTGTCAAATAAATAAAAAAAATCTTTTAAAAAAAAAGTTTTGGGATTCTTTGCCTTGCCTTCTAAAACATGACATATGTAAACATTCCAACTAATCCACACTTTTGATTAAACGGATGCTGATTAATAAACATTTTGTTTAAAATATATGTATGCTAGCATCCAAGAATACCTTCTCTGATTTCCTCCCGCTGGGACAACTCTGGCTACACACTCCGACAGTAATCGATTTTATTGAAATGTGGAGGATAACAGTTCTCCTCTCAGCAGCTAAACTTTGGAATCACGAACAGATTTCAACGTCAAGAGCTATTTATACACTACCCTAAAGCATTTGACTTGGACACTGAGTGCTGAGTCAGATCTTAAGATCAGTCAGCAGTGTGCCAACTCTCTACTCTAAATTGCCTAAGACCTTAAAAGATTCTGCATCCCGTGGTACTAGCAACTAAAACTTTCGTTCAGTTTCAATTAGTGCTTGCTTAAAGTGTTAACACTCATTCGTTCTATCATGCAAACTGACCCCTCTGTCCCTCATCGCCCCCCTCCCCTACAATTTGGTAAGCAATGTGTTTCGATTGCTGATTCCAATTCGATCAGTCCATGGCTTTGGGAGTGATAAATGCCTAAGTCCATTGCCTATCACTCTTCACAGAACACATCACCATCATGCGCCTATAGGAATATGGATTCCTTGATTCTCAGAATGGTGCATAAGGAGCAGACCCAAATTTTAAAACTTCCTCCTCTAAGTCCCTTATAGTGTTAGAAGTGTTTGCTTCAGTTCCTGAAAATGCAAATCTAAATCTAGAATGAGCGTCTGTCTATCCTGCTCAAGATCGTAGATGTCAACCTGGGGCCATGGATAATAGACCAATACAGTCCACTTGCCCGCTGTGGCGGGCAGTATGGCTCATACTGCATTTTCTCAGTAAGTGGTCCATGGCTGACTTTAGTCTCTGATGTTTTTGTTGACAGGCAGAACAACTGTGAGTTGCATTTCTAGTTTATGAGAGAGATAACAGGAACGTCTCTTTTCTGTCCTTAAGTAGTGCATTTATGACTGTGATTATCTTCATTTCTATCCAAAAATTCTTATTATATTAAGTAGAAAATGTAACCTAATCATTGAAACAAACTGAAAATGATGATGACCAAAACATTCATGAGTTCAAATTTCATGTGAGCACATGGAAATATTTAGTGCGTGTATATTGGCAACATCCAAATTACACCTAATAAGATGGCCAAAAACAGAAAGGTAATATAAGATGACTTATTTTTCCTGCCTAATGTGCCTGTTTTTTCAGTCCCTGACTGTCCCCAACCGGCCAAATCAAGCTATTCTGTTCATTTGATCATTTTTGATAATGGCCACCAGCGTTGTCCATTGGTTGGTAGTTTTGGTTTTCTTTGGCTGTTCAGAAATCTTGCAGGTGTGATACAGGGTCCTGTTCCCTCTGCATTCTTATTGGTCTTCTGGATGGAGCTAAGAAAGATCCCCAAGATACAGGATGTCTGCACTCATTTAGCTGAGTAGCACCCTGTGTCTCCTCACCAGATTAAATCTGTGGGCTTGGCAAAGATGTGAGAAGTGCTCTTGGGTCAACTGCTCTTTAAAGAACAAAAGAAATGCCTTAGGCTGGGGCACTTGGATGGTTCAGTCGGTTAAGTGTCTGCCTCTAGCTCCAGTTATGATCCCAGGGTCTAGGGATTGAGTCCCACATCGGGGTCCCTGCTCAGTGGGGAGTCTGCTTCTCCCTCTCCCTCTGCCTGCCGCTTCCTCTGCTTCTGTTCTCTGTCTTTCTCTCTCTGTCTCTCTCAAATAAATAAATAAAATCTTAAAAAAAAAAAAAGGCAAGAGAGAGAAAAGAAATACCTTAGGCTGACTGTGGTGTGGGGCAACCCCTCTGGCAAGGGTGAGACTCACCATCTCTTCAATACCCCTCACCTTCTCTACCCCCAGACCGTGTCCATGCGACACTGAGCTCATCACTGTTCTGTAAAGAGGGATGTTGGAATCTCCCTGCTGGCGTATAGGACGCCCACTGACTATGCCCCTGGCACACAGATATCATTTAATGACAGAAGTCAGTATTTTTGACCCTGTGGCACTCTGTAGGATTCTATCGTCAAAACAGATCTGAGCTAAACTGCTCAACTGTAAGCCTGGATACGGAATGTCTACCCTGCCTGCTACAGACAAGTGTTTTTAGGATCCAATCAAATGAGAATGAGAGCAAATGGGAGTGGGCTTGAGAAGCTCTCGACCTTGCCCAAAGGACAGCCAGTATTATGGAGGCTTGAACCATACAATAAGCTTCAGCTCACTTTTCAAGCCAGATGTGCTGTGAATATAGGGAAAGTCTACTTGGGGGCTCTGATCATGGGGGCAAGAGGCAAAGTAACAGAATTACAGGATGGGGCCTCAAGATCCCTTCCTTTAGCATTTGCCTCTCCAAGTGCCACAAAACTCTGCCTTTGAAAGCAGACAGTGCCAAGGACAACTGAAGACCCTGCCCTATGCCCTCTCTCTGCCCACCGCCCTCTGCCCTTCCCGCCCCCAACGACACAGAGAAAACATCCGCTTTCCCCTCCTCTCTGCTTTGTCAGGGACCCAAGCAGGGAATCTGCGTCTCCTCACATAGGCTTCTGACAGGTGGTCAACAAGTGAGCAGGACAGCCGGCAAGAGAGAAGAAAGGAGAAAAGAATGCTCCCCGCAAATCATCATCAAAGAAGAATTGGGGGAGATTCTCCATATCCCCCTCCATCCCTAGTCCCCTCAAGGCCCTACTGTGATGTGCCTGTCCTTAGGGGCAATATGGATTCTTTGGGGGCACCTGGGTGGCTCAGTGGGTTAAAGCCTCTGCTTTCGGCTCAGGTCATGATCTCAGGGTCCTGGGATCGAGGCCCGCATCGGGCTCCCTGCTCAGCGGGGAGCCTGCTTCCTCCTCTCTCTCTGCCTCTCTGCCTACTTGTAATCTCTCTGTGTCAAATAAATAAATAAAATCTTTTAAAAAAACATGGATTCTTTGGGAACTTCAGGAACTAGTAAGGGACGCACATCTGATACGCCGCCAGATATTACAGGGAGCACCTGCCATGGACAATCCGCCTTCCCTTCTGTTCTGTGCTTTAACCCCCAGCACCCCTGACGAGTTTGAAGCCATGGTCTCTGGGCCGTGGGGAAGATGAGCACGTTTCAGTCCTACTGCTCCTTACCCAGGAAGAAGGCTTGACTCTAAGTAATATCGGCATTCTCGTCTCTGTTGTCTTGATCTCTTCGGATGTGTAAGATAGGACTCAGACCCATGCATCTCACAGTAAAATGTAGGTGACTCACCATTAGCCAAGAACCGGGGTTAATGCCTATATGCTGATCCCAGATGAAGCTATAGACCCACATTTCTGAAACATCAGCCCTAAGTGGGAATGAAACTTTACAGAAAGAACATGACACATGAAATGGGTCCCTGCCCAGAAGAGCTTACATGCTAATACGTATACAGGCAGGAGCAAAACATGTTTTTCCCATACGGCGTGTTGTTGAGATCTTGCTCTTAATGGTATAAATCTTTGTAAATCCTCCAGATTGAAAGATGAATTGAGGGAAGCTGGTGTGTATAGCAGGAGGCATTTCAGGCTGCCTGTGGATAATGTGAAAAGCCCAGAGACTCATGCTCAGAGTAACTGCATGGGGGGCCCTGCCAGGAGGGGCAGGTGCTGCTGCTGTGAAGGACGTCCCCTTGGACTGTCCTCTCTGAGAGCCACTAAGCTTAGGCAGCCGCCTGGCCCAGCCCAGCCCACAGCCCACCTCCACGTATCTTCCCTTTCTAAGAAAAGCATGCCAGATGTGAGTTCTGTTGAGACCAGGCTCGAGTTATCATTGTGTTCCCAGCACCCAACACCAAACTGGGCACACACAGTCCGTGCTCAATGAATATGTGTTGCACGAGGAAATAAATTAATTAATGCACCTGCAGAAAACAGCCTTCCTCAGAGAACTTTCCTTACAGGACCAACATGAGATACATCCTTGGTCACCTTTATAAATGAGCGTCTTAATTATGGCACACTCACAATACGTGATCACAAAGTTGTCATTGGTCAAGCGGAAAGAATCTTAGGTACCGGCTAGTCTGTCCATTTCCTCTGCCATGGAAGAAACCCGATGGATTTCACAAAGCAGGGAACATCTTTGTTATTCGCCAGAAGAGGACCTTAGTAACCTGAAGGCAAATGATGTCCCCAAGCTAGTGTCAGGACCACAAAAAATCTGGCTAGGCCTGTGGGTGGTCTTCGGTTGTAAATCCCTGGTCTTTGTGTTGTAAATCCCTGTCTTGTGGTAAATTCTACAAGGTTAGAGAGTATATTCATAGGTGAGAAAGAGATCAATTTGGAATTTGGCGGGGGTTATAAAGATATACCTAGCATCGAGCAATTCTTTTCAATTCTTTCACTTTTTTAAAAATATTTATGTATTTGAGAGGTGGGGGAGAGATTGAGGAGGGGCCGAGGAGAGGGAGAGAAAGAGAAGCAGACTCCTCACTGAGTGTGGAGCCCTACCAGGGGCTTAGTCTCATGACCCTGAGATCATGCCCTGAGCCGAAATCAAGAGTCGTCACTTAACCAACTGAGCCACCCAGATGCCCCTAAATTTCCTATAAGCTTAACATTTACTGAATAGCTCTTATGTGTAAGGTGCAATGTCGGGCACTCCAGAGGGACCCAAGGGTGAATTCAATATCCCCGACCCCAGAGGCTCTTCATTTCATGAGAGGACACAGAAGTAGGTACAAATGATCCCAATACACCCTGATACAGGGAAGAGCGGGAAACCCACTACAGCAGAGGAACGAGGTTCAGAGAGTAAGCCAAGCAGAGGGATGTGGGCCCAACAGGCAGACAGGGATGGTACCACCGGGCTTGAAGCATGAATGAAATTCAACAGACAGATGGAAGAAACCAAAGGTATTGCACATGAAGGAATCCATATTAGCTAATGCATATTAGCTAATTAGCATTTGCATTAGCATATTAGCTAATGCAAAAGATAGAGTGGAGTATTTTTTTTAAGATTTTATTTACTTATTTATTTGACAGAGACACAGCAAGAGAGGGAACACAAGCTGGGGGAGTGGGAGAGGGAGAAGCAGCCTTCCCACTGAGCAGGAGCCAGATGCGGGGCTCGATCCCAGGACCCTGGGATCATGACCTGAGCCTCAGACAGAAGCCTAACGACCAAGCCACCCAGGCGCCCCAGAGGGGAGTATTTTTTATTTTGCACCAACTGTGTGTTAGGCACTTTAAAGTAGAAGCATTTATTACTCACGACGAGCCAGGGAATTAGGTTCTTCCATTTTCTTTTCTTTGGGAAGATTCATAACGAGCCAAGTGAGGGTCAAGATTATATAACAATATGGGGCAAAGCCAGGATTTAAACCCCTGAGTGGCTGACTCCACTGCCGGTGATTTTTCTACCTCAGGAGGCCCGCTCCCTGGGAGGAGGGAGACAGCGGGCATGTTCCAGGGACATTAGCTCAGTGTGGCTGGTTCCTGGGGGCCAGGGGACGAATCCCACTTGAGGGAATGAAGAAAATGATCAAGGAGGGAACCAGGCAGATGGAGGACTAGGTCAGGGCTGTGTGACTGCTCCTTCCTTACGGCGAAAGAAATTAGGATGAGTCTCAAGACTCAGGGCCGAGAGGAAATGGGGGTTCAAGTTGGGAGATGTGATAGTGGAGGAAGACGGCAGAGAAAAAAGAGATGACACCATGAGAGGCGCCAGGGGAAGGCTTCGCCTTGGAAAGAATAAAACCCGGTTCTTTGCCAGAGCCGGGGGGAACGGGAAAGAGAGGGAGATGAGATCTCTGTTAAAAGGCAGAAGGGAAGAGTGAAGTCCCGGCAGCACGCAGGGCTGTGTTTCCCAGCCGGTCCGGGGATGAGCTGGGGCCGGGGAGGCGAGGCGGGCAGGGTCAGGCAGGGCTGGGGCCGAGTGGAAAAGATTCGGAGCAGCTGTCGCGGCAATCTGATAGGGAGCTAAAAATGGAGCTCGAGGAAGACGGCTGAGGGCACAGAGTCCGACGGCAGCAACGGGCGTGGGTCCGATGACTTCGGGGGCTCGGAATCTCCTCCATGGAGCATAGGACTTTGGGATCAGGAGGAGATGAGAGGACACACTAGAAGGTCAAGTGGGGAAGGGAATGGGGTACGTTTGAGGATTTGGTTGAAATGGTTCATGGGGCCAACAGGGAATCCAAACACAGCAGGGAGGGAGGGAATAGGTGGTACCAGGATAGGTCCAAGATGACCCCAAAGAGGAAGGGATCCCGGGACCCCAGCCCCGACCAAGAAGAGGTTTAGTAGCAGGGAGGGAGTGGGACCACGGAAGGGCACAGGTCGTGGAGACAGAGGGCATTTCAGAGATGCAGACTGCAAAGGTGGAGCCTCCTGCGGGGTGATGGGGTCCAGGGTGTGGCTGAGCACTGTGGAGAGAGATGCGGGCGACCAGGAGGGGAGGGAAAGGCTGACCAAGGGATGCCCCACAAGCTCGGCAGGGAGGGAGCAGGAGGAGGAGCGGGAACCAGGTGCTGACACCATCTGCCAAGTGCCCAGCAAGAGAAGTGGCTGAATGCCTGCTGGACAAATTCAAAAGGGTGAAAGCGGAGCCGTCGTATGAAAAGGGAAGTTCAGCTTGATTTCTAGTGAAATAGTGTCACAACGAGTGCTGTCCCCCACATCACCCCGAAAAAGGCCGGACAAGTAGAATAGTCTTCGTAGGCATCTCACAAAGCAGACGAGGTACAGTAGGAAATCACACAGCGCGAAGGAGGTGGAGGCAGGAAAGGGGGGTGCAGGGCCAAGGAATAGTACCGTGGGGGCCACAGGGGGGCAGCCGCAGAGCTGAGCTTCAGAATGAGAAGGTACCCACTCGTCTGACACTCGGCCGACACTCGGCCTTAAACAAAGCCAACCTCTCCAACTCTCTGGTGTCCGGAGTTCAACCGAAAGAGCCCGGAAGCCTACTAGCCACTCTCACAGCGGACATCCGAGACTCAGACCCTCCCATCCGCGTGGCCGGCTTCTTCATCAACTCCTGCTCCAGGCCTGCCTGGCCCAGCTTCACCTCCTTGACAGGATTGACTCCATCTGCTTTCCCCTTGGTCCTCTCTTCAACACAGCTTTAGACTCCCCTAGGACATCCACACCAACCCCACGCATCCTCGCCGGCTGCTAGAGAACGTCCAATAATGGCTCACATTTGGTAGTGCTCGGGACAGGCCCGCACAGCTCGAGGAGGCCCTGGGGGGTCATTTCACTCCATCATGATTCCTTTTCTAACATTTCCACCACGAACTGTGCCACTGCTGCTTGAATACCCCCAGAGTCTGGGAACTCACTCCCCAAGACACAGTCCATCTTGCAGCTAAATGGCTCTGTTGGAAACTTTCCCTTCCTGAATCCGTGTTCTTTCCTTCGCAGTCAGGCAAAACAAACCACATTCCTTTTCCATCTGATAGAAATCTGAAGACAGCCATCATATTCCAACCAAGCCTCCTCCTTTTCAGGAGAAATAGCTCCAGTTCTTTATGCCTCTTCTCAGGTTCCCGAACTGTCCTGCCCACTCCACACGAGACGTGGTCCCCAGCAGCATCAGTGGCAAATGCTTATAAAACACCAGCTCTGTACCAGCCGGTGTCTAAACCTTCAGTGTACATAACCTCACCAAATCCTTGCACCGGTGCTGTGTGCTGTTGTTGCTACTGTTATTATTCCCACTATACAGAGGAGAAGACTGAGGCTGAGAGCAGTCCATAACTTGCCTGGGGCTGGTTCCGGCAGCAGCAGAGCCAAAGGCCAAGTCCAGGCCATTGGATGTGCTCAGAACCCCATGCCAGCAACCTTCAAACTTGGCCCCCACTGGAATCGCCCTGGGAAGTTCTAAAAACTCCCGAGCCTGGGATCCACCCCTAAAGATTCTGCTGTTATTGGGCCACGGGTGATCTGGGCATCTGAACTTTTCAAAGTTGCCCCCATGATGCCAGCGAGCAGCGGGGTTGACGACTGTCCTCGGTGACACCACTCCATGCCGAGGCGGTCTGGCCGCCGCAGGGTAGACTCCGATGAGAGGGGAATGATGGAAATTTCCAAGCTCCCCTCATGAAGGATAACACAGGGACAGGCCCAGACGTGGGTGACGAGAGCCAGCCTTGCAGGAAGGCTAAGTAAACAGTCACTCAGCTGGTGTGAGTTCGGAGGAACTGGGAGGTCCTCATTCTCAAAAAAAAAAACAAGACAAGCGAAAGAAGACACAAAAACCTCTCCTGACAGGACACTCAGCTTCCAGGGCTTCCTCTGGGAAGGACTTTGACCCAGGACGAAGCCCACCTTGGGCACAGAGCCATCATTTTTTCAAAGCAACAGTTGCCTCCGCGGTTGCCAATAGCTCAACCCCGACCTCCCTCCAAGAGCTGGAGGCTAGAGAAGGGCCGCCAGCCATTCCTGCCCCCTACCCTCCTGCACTGACGTCATGAATTTGTTCGAGAAAGCTCTGGGGCTGCGGACACCGCGGCCTCCGGCCCCTTCCTCACAGGGGCTCACTGGACACTCTGCATTGGGGCTCTCCTGGCCCACCGCTCTTGCTTTCCTATCCCTCTCTCTGCTGACCCTAAACCCGGATTATCGCTTTTAAAGCATGAGGGGGTTTCATCGGTTAAAGACTGGCCTCCAGATGTTCTCTGGTTGTTGCTGGAAACTTCCACGTCTTCAGTTCCCTGGACTTGCTCTTGGCGGTCTGGGCCACAGCATGAGGGCACAGGATGGGGGCCTGAACCCTGAGCCGCATGCAGGGCTGTGACTGCCCTTTTCCTGCCTTCCAGCTGCTTCCCCCCTTCTCCCACAGCCAGCCCTGCAAACCCCAGACAGCCATGGCAACCTGAGTGGGAATAAAAGAGAAACTACCCTCACCCTCCAGCCCTATTAATATTTAATGCAAACATCTGAATGCAAATTGATTCCACTTTTGTTTTATTCCTTCTCTTCCACATCCCTCTCTAATGTGGACCGTTTTCTTGCAGATAGGGCGAGGTGAGATGCTTCCCTCTGCTAGAAACAGGGAGTCCCACCACTGCAGAGAGCAACGTAGAGACAAGACTGAGTATGGTTAGAGCAGATCTGGCAGCTTCAGGCCCCGTGTTTTTAGAGTATTTCCCAATGAGAGTGCATCTCAGGGACATTGAATCTCTGTGGAGGTCACAGTGACTTCTGGGAGTCTCAATCCTGGTGAGGAATTATGCAAACAGGGATAGAATATTAGTAGCCTAGAAGCCCCTAAAAATAATCTGCCCCCAAACCTGTAAATCCTCTTTTTCTACCGCTAAGAAACAGCAGATGGTTCAGTGGACAGCTTTGTTCCCAACCCTCCTCAGTCTATGAACCAGGCTATTTCCTGGTCTGTGTTGCAGGACTGAGAGGGTCACAGGGCTTAAAAGGGGGTATTAAATTTTTAAAGGAGCGCAAGAAAGGCAAATGTTGATATAGACATATTTAATTGCTTGGGATGGCAAAAGAATAAGTAGGTGCTTGAGGAATAAGAAAATTGAACAGATGCGAAGTATATTAATGAGCTACTTCAATTTCTTGGGACTAGAGGCAATATTTTTGTAGAGACAATTTCTTGGGCTAGAGGCAATATTTTTGCAGAGACAGGAATGACAACAAAAGAAGTAGCTCCAGAAAACCTGTTGACTCTTTTTCTTTTTTAAGATTTTATTTATTTATTTGTCAGAGAGAGCGTGCAAGCACAAGCAATGGGAGAGGCAGGCAGAGGGAGAAGCAGACTCCCCGCTGAGCAAGTAGCCCGATTCGGGACTCTATCCCAGGACTCTGGGATCACAAACTGAGCGGAAGGCAGACGCTTAACTAGCCGAGCCACTCAGGCATCCCAAGCCTGTTGACTCTTGATGCATTGTGTCCGTGCATCTCTCTGTGCTTATATTTGTGCCTGCACACATGCACAGATATGGGAGCCGAGATCCTGTCTCATGTGCAGGGTGTGTGTTTGAAGAAAAGATGTACCTAAGGAACAGGGGCCAGAGACCAGATCTGTTAACAGAGTTCTTCCTTCATCCTCCCTAAACATCTATGGGGACAAAGATGTAATAATTCTTTGGGAATGGCTTTCTAGATTTACAGGATGGGTACCCAGAGCAAAGAGATTGAGCCAAAAGGGCTGAATGGCATACCCAAGGTCACACAAGGAGTCAGCAAAGTAAGCCATGGAAAGGATCCCTCCCGCTGACCCCTCACCCCAGCTCAGGCATTCGTGTGTTCACACGTTCATAGGAGGTGTCGATCACTGACTGGCACGAGCTTGGGACCATGGTGGAGGACCTCACCTTCCAAAGTTCCACAGCAACATGGAGCTAGGAAAACAAAACCGGGCAAAGAGAGGGAAGGCCGGGAGAAGAACACAATGAGGCAGAGAGTCTCAGATTGTTGGATCTTGATGCTCATTTTTAAATTTGAAAATGCAACCAGTAACCAAGGCAATTTATGCAAATAGGAACTGAATGTACATTCTTGATACTTTTTTTTTAAGATTTTATTTATTTATTTGACACAGAGAGAGAGATTACAAGTAGGCAGAGAGGCAGGGAGAGACAGGGAGAGGAGGAAGCAGGCTCCCCGCTGAGCAGAGAGCCCAATGCGGGCCTCGATCCCAGGACCCTGAGATCATGACCTGAGCCGAAAGCAGAGGCTTTAACCCACTGAGCCACCCAGGCGCCCCATTCTTGATACTTTTTTAATGGGAAGTGAGGGAGAGAGAATAAAACCAAAACGCCTTGACTTACAACCATAGTGGAAGGGATTTCTTGGCTGAAATGTGCAAAATACAGGCTTGTCAGCGGAAGGGAAGGATGTCTGAAAAAGGAGGCTATCTACTGGCGTCAGCGAGAAGAGGGGCCTTTTCCTTCCACAGAGGCTAGTTGTACAGAGAGACCCGGCTGACAGGGTACCTAACTCAAGCTCTGAGAATCGTGCAAACGGCAAATGCTAACCTTTGGTGAGGACCTGTCTCCTCTGTGGTGTCATGGAATCACACCAGGTTGCCAGGCGTTATTTGAAATTCTACATTATCGAGGCCCTGCATCACCTCCATTGGTCGTTGTGAGGAATTCATGAAGTCGGAAGAATTCAAGGACAATTTTAAGTCGCTCACATGAAGATAGTGTGAGAACTACAGGATGATAACCAGAGAAATAACTGTGGCTGGGAAGAAGAGGGGCAGGAATCGGACGCGGTTTGAAATTCTTTTGCACCCGATGATATTTACATCAGGAACACTAAAGGTATCATTTTTTGGAAAGCCTATTCTAAAAAAAGAAAGATTCAGCCAGTTCTTTGGGCCTGTAGAGACGCCCGGAAGACACCGGGATTCTCAACCAGAGGGCCAGCACTCTGTCAGAGGTGTGTCAGAATCCGGAGGCAGCGCGGGTAACAAAGAACATGTAATTGGCACATTTGTCATTAGCAGGTATGGTTTTTTGGGTTTTGTTTGTTTGTTTGTTTTGTTTTGTTTTGTTTTGTTTTAACAGCAGGTATGTTTTAAAAGGTGTTTAAAAAAAAAAAAAAAAGCTGGGCGCCTGGGTGGCTCAGTGGGTTAAGCCTCTGCCTTCAGCTCAGGTCATGATCTCAGGGTCCTGGGATCGAGTCCCACATCGGGCTCCCTGCTCGGCAGGGAGACTGGTTCCTCCTCTTTCTGCCTGCCTCTCTGCCTACTTGTGATCTCTCTCTGTCTCAAATAAATAAATAAAATCTTTAAAAAAAAAAAATCAAACAAATAATCCCACTGGTTAGTTGGCTATTCAGAGAGCGGTCAAGCCTAGCAGAGTTCCCATCTTCGGGGACGTTGTTCCGAATGGGAAATCTCGGGTCCCTCCCAGACCGAGAGCAGCAGGATCTGCGTTTTATCCAGGTGTCCCCAGATGATTCATATACACATGGAAGTCTGAAAAACTTTGAAGACCCTTTGCTGTGTGTCAGCCAACAAATGCCTCCCAAAGACCACCGGGGTATCGGAAAAGGAGTTTCATTACCAACCAGGATATGGGAGGGTTGGGGTGGGGAGGGGCAGCTAACAAAAGCCAAGTGGCTTTTCCCAGCAGAGCCTCCTAAAATAAGCTGCCCTCCTCCTTTTTTTATATTGTGCACCGTCCTAACTGTTCTAGGTACTTTGAGCCACCATTTGTGACAAATTCAATCAGAACTTTGCTATTTTCTCTTAAAATCTGGGATGTGACATTTGGCCAGTGTGTCTTAGCTATTGTGAAGGTACACGCCTTTAATCTCTCCCTATACGGGGCCCATCTACACTTTGTGACAAATTTATAGTCAGCGGGATTGGCTTTGTCACTTGTTATCCTGGGACCCCATTTACATGTGCAAACCGAGCCCACCCGAGAATCCTTTCGTGGCTGTGCAATGACACATCCTAGCCAGCTCGCTAGACTCCTGCCCTGCTTGGGGGCATTTCTAATCCCCCACTATTATAATATTATAATATATAATATATTATATTATAAATGGTGCTGTGAATTGCCGTGCACATTACTTTCTCCCTTTCATGTGATTTCCCCGGGGATATATTCCCAAACAGATAAGGCACGGTTCCCGATTTCAAGGATCCTTCATGAGAGCGTGGGGCGCACAAGTGCGGGGTCATGCAGTTGGACAGGGGCTGAACAGGGGAGGGGAAAATGCTGGACACTCTTCCCTCCAGGTGCATGCCTCTCCCCTCTCCTCCCTGCCCTGAGCTCCAGGCTACTGGCCTTGCGGAACCCTGCCCTTGCCCCCTGGCTTCCATGGTACTGACGAGCAGGAGGCTCCTGCGGGAGACAGGAGAATGAGGAGAGCAAGGACACCCTCCCTGCCAGGTCATGGGGTGCCAGCTTTTGTGCTCCCTTCCCAAAGCTTCTGTCAGGAGTCTTCTTTGTACCCCAGGAACCCCTTCTTTTCCTTTTTCCTTCGGGCTGAGAACCAGCTGTGGTTTCCCTTGTGCTACCCGGAGCACTCTGTCTACTGGTTTGCTGTCGCCCTGCCTACCCCTTTGTAAATGGTCTGTCACTGCGTTCTCCTCAATGACCTGTTTAGACTGCACCTTCTGTCTGCCGCCAGGAGCCTAAGCAATTATTTCCAGAGTGCTGTGGGACTGCTGACAAGGGATTGGAACCAATGGGGGGTGGGGGTATGGCAGACTTGCTAGAAATGTCTGCTAAAGGCAGACTTGTCCCTAAAAGGCAGGGACAAGTTATTGAGGCCGGGGGGGGGGGGGGGGGGGGGGG